>BSBM01001242.1:600000-877500 GCA_027924585.1 Larix kaempferi | reverse complement strand
CTTCTTGCGCCATATTCCAAAAAGTTGTGTAGGTAGCTCTAATATTTCTTTTTGACGTTCAGACTTCTGTTTTTCCAGAAGTCCATTGTGGCTAACGTGTCATGAGTGGCCAGCATTAGCTTACACCAGCCCAAATAAGAACCTGATAACTGAAGAGGGAAACAAACACCCAAAGGATCCCATTCCACCCACCCTTCTCCCGAAGACAGCCAAGTCACTTGCCTTAGGACCCCCGAGCCTGTTCATTGAACCACCATGACGAATATGTTGTGTGGAGAATGGAATAAATTCCTCCACAACTCAGCAATAATACTTATTGTACTCAACAATATCACTCCAGCCTTTAGCAGTATTGAACTCTGCATTCAGCAGTACTAGTTCAGAATGCGGACTTAACTCTCTCAATCACTTCCTAGCCTTCCCCTCATCGAATCTGTTGTCTCTTATTTTTCTCCCTTCAGAAATTATCACCAGGAAGACTTAATGAGCCTCCTGCTCCATTCGATGGGTGATATAGCATGCCTAGGTCTTTGGTCAGTTTCTTAGTTATTGAGCCACCTGCTCAGTTCCACTTTCTTGGGAAACATGACCACAAAAATAGGGAAGTTGCCCCCTGCAACAACTAGAGGTGATTGAGGATGCTGCCATGTGTCAGATTACTCTCCACCCCAGTCCATTCCTCCTAGTGGGTCAGTGCACACTCTTTCAACAGTCTCCTTTGGATATTTGTCTCCTCTTTTATTTATTAATAATAAAAATATTAGAATAATTCATTACAATCATCATTGACCCCACTTGGTCAATAATCATAAAAACTTTACAATAACATATAACATAATGTTTTTCTCATAACATAAAATGTGCAGATTTTGGGTATGTGATACAGAGGAAGATGATTCATCATGATCGTTGGTCTTCTATATACAAACTATTGAGTTATCCATCAAAGACAACACTCTTGTATTAATTTGGCTCAAATGTCTTGAACAAAAATTAAGCACCAAAGTTGCACGACAATACTAGCATGGTTGAATTTGTTCAATCTATTATTGATTTGTAGTGCCAAAACTAGATGACTAATTGTTGGCACTAAACACCAAACTCAGGGTTCAACATGTAAGCCAAACATGAACCCATTAGCATCGGCATTTTCAATACCTTCAAGCACCTTCAAGGAAGGGAAGGCACTAAACACCAAACTTAGGGTTCAACATGTAGGCCAAACATGAACCCATTAGCATCGACATTTTCAATACCTTCAAGGAAGGGAAGGCACTAAACACCAAACTTAGGGTTCAACATGTAGGCCAAACATGAGGCCAAACATGAACCCATTAGCATTGGCATTTTCAATACCTTCAAGGAGGGGAAGGTATCACTTGAGACACTAATATGCATTATAGGGCCACATTCATAAAGAAACAAAACATTATTTATACTTGGGTTAACAAAAAAAAATAGATTCATTCATTATTCATCACATGCATTGCTCATAAAAGGCATAATTCAAGCAACAACCATTATCCTTTTCATTCCATTTTAGAACAACGGGTTGCACGCATGCACAACTCCTTCTCTCTTCGTCATACATTATCAATCCACATTCCAACATCATAACACTACTTTTCCTAACACTCTCTTTCTACTCAACCCCATTAATCCTATTTATATAAAAAAAAATTGTTAGTACATTCTTTTACCATCATTATATATTCCCCATTAATCCTATTTATATAAAAAAAATTGTTAGTACATTCTTTTACCATCATTATATATTCCTTTTTCCTATTTGGCATGGAAGAAACCTTGCATGCGGTACATAACCATCATGGGAAGCACTTGAATACAATACATATCGATGCATGTGCATGCAACAAAACCCAAGTACGTGAACTATAGAAGTGCATGTAAGTTTTCAAAAGGAAAAATAGGGTTCCAACATTAATCTAGTATTATTGTGTTTGTGACACATCACCTATTTACCTCTGATCCATAGAAAAGTTGCTCATTACAATGTTTATTTTATGTTGATCATTCTACATTATATTTCATCTTTGATATAATGACCAAATTTAAGTGCCCTTAATTAAACAAAAACTTAAGGTGAACTTCTCTTATATATGATTTGAGTGACCACGTATTATAAGACTTGAGTGACCATGTATGCAACCAATATAATTCTTTTTGGACAAACTATTATAAATTATACATGATTTTTTTTTCTGGAACAACTATTCTAAATTGTATGGAAAAATGTTATGAGAATGATATGCATAAAAAAAAAATTCAATCTCAAAGGTAGTTTTGGGGTGCAAGTCCTTATGTTGATGTGATTACACTGGCATTCACTATGGCATTGGCATCAACTTCATCTCATGCCTTGTGGACCTTTTTAGCTTGTGGTTGTTATGTGATATTAATATTATTGTAGTGACTTATCGATATGATGGAATTTCATTTCATATTAGCAAGTAATATTCTGCTCTACATAAAATGGTTATAAAACTAGCAAAAACCCATATAAAGTGAATTTTGAGATTAAATGTTAAGGTTTAAATAAATCTATTTTAATATTTATATATAATGCACTCAATGTTTTTTAGATAAAAGAAAAATAAAAAAACTATTAAAATCCAATTTTCTTTTTTCTCTAAATACTTAATAATTTTACATTATTTTTTTTACAATAATAAATAAAATCAATAAATTTTAATGTTACATAAAGAATAACACATAGAAAGAAAAACAAAACCACTCAATATTATTGTAAAATACATGATTTCCCATACATAACAAGTAAATAACACATTGTTTTAATAGTCATATCAATATTCAAATAACTTAACACAGTATGCTATGCTACACAACTATGTATATGTAATAATCTAATTAAAATAACAATAAAACTATAATTTGTTATACAGTTAAATTGAATAATTCCATAACATATTAATCATATCAATATTTAAATAGTAAACAAATAATTATATGCTTTATCACTCATCATATCGATATTTAAATCACTTCAAATAATATATTATATGCTTGGGCATAAAGATCAAGTAGAATAACAATCAAATTACAATGAAGCTAAAATTAGAGATTAATCCCATTTTTATTAATAATCACATGAATATCCCAATGGAAACTTTGTATATATATACAGCAACTAAATTCATATTTTAGATTCAAGACATTAAAAAATTCCTATTTTATTAATGGTCATATCAATATTCAAGTAACATACACAACATGCTCTATGCCTGAGTGTGAAAGTCAAACTACAATGATGCTATATGCTGTAAACCATGAATGCATTGAAGACTCTTTAAACTACAGTGATGCTATATGCTGTAAAACATGAATAGATTGAACACTACCATTTGTCTTTTTCTTGTATACAATTCCAATCTTTTTCTTGTATACAATTCCAATAGACTATGCTTGACTCTCTTTTTTTAAGCTTCCTAGCGCTTTTTTTTTCATAAAGATTGAGCTTGCTAACACTGAGGTTTAAATCTGCTCACAGTAGTAATACAAATCAACAAAACTGATTCTATTAGAACTGAGCAAGTACACAAAATCAGAAACATGAATCTATTACTGCTCTCCTTTGATTTCATGGAGAATTAGTACAAGGGCCACAGTGAAGGCATAATCGACTCCCGGATACACAGTGATTACAAACGTATCCCTCCCTGACAACACTTTTGAAACTGTATATTTACGCCTCATCTGCACCCAACAAATTCTTATAATGAGAACCCAGAGAAATGCTAAATGTGTTCGTTTTCGTATACATATGAAAGACAACTTCGTAGAAGAGTATATATATTATATACCTCTGCAATGACAGTTGTGCCTTGATAGATTGTACAGGAGCGTTCAAAGAAGCTGCCCTTCACTTTGAAATCGGTCTGGGAATTAGAGCCTGGCAAACATACGTTTAGAGACGTTCTCAACTGAATCACTTTTGATGTGCGTGCTGTGAAAAGCAGATTCTCTTGCCTTGTTTCCTCACCACGGTACGCTTCCCACCTCTGGTGAAGGCTCAGCAACTGCCATGGGATAACAGAAATTAGATCTTCATAATGATTTCTGTTTCAGAAACAGGCCAAAATTTGCTGAAAGTATCAAGGGAGAATAGCCACCAGGCCGAAGCTAGCCCAAGTTTCCTTCTCATATACAATCAATCCCTGAGTCGGCAGAGTCAGGGATCTTTCTATTCCCCTCTCCCACACAATTCATAGCAAAAATTGGATCAGTATTTCAGTGGCAAATATCTCCGGTTTAACCTTTTTTTTTTCAGCTAAAAAATTACCTTCCTGCTATTCTAAAGGAATCAAGTAAAACTTGAAATACAATCATTACAATAGGGCTCAACAAAAGCATCATATCACTTACAAGAATTGAACCGGAAGTGAGAAAGACAACAATTTTTCCTCACATCCACTAAAAACAAGGTTCCTTTCCAATATTACTGTTAAACCCTACTCAGATAACGGCTACTAACCCAATTATAATTTTAACCTAATACTCCAGGAGCTCTGATACATAAACTCTTAATAATAACAATATCAAAACAAAACCAGGAAAATGACAAAACCAATGGATACTCTTGGTGTGCTTACCTTCTTCCTCATGGTAAGAAGCGGATTACCGGCTTGGTCTCTGAGAATCCGTTTGTCTCTGAGGCTGAATGCCCGGCCTTCGACGGTGAGAAGCAGGTTTCCAAGACTGTCCAAGACGTTGAAATCACCGCCGCTGAAGCTGAAGGGCCTCCTCTGTACCGTTAACTGAACAGGGTAAGCAGCACAGAATTGCTGCCCGATCACTGCTACAGTTGGGTTGTCTGGCCCTCCGAAATTCTGTGGTTGGAGTTGGAAGGGATAATAAGATTGCTGTGTCTGCATTGCGAATTTTTTGCAAGTTTTTCGGTAGTCACGACAGGAGTTGCTGATGTGCTGGCCATTATGTCAAGTAAAAAGGACCCATTTTGTTGACATTGTAACTTATCTCAAAGATTCTTCATATTATCTCAAACATGGTTCATATTCAAATCTATGTCACATGAACCATAATAATTGAATACGTGCAGGTTTGTATCATTGTAAACAAAATATACCACGTTACCTCGCTGTGGAATCCTATGATGTTTGTTTCAAATGATGTTTAGAAGAAGTTGCATTGTGAAAGTATTCATTATACCTAACACACTTCGACACTCGTCAGCTCCTAAGGTTCATCCAAAATTAGGGTTGAAAAGGAGTCACAACTTTATTTGAAAATACCGATTTTATAAATACATTTTTTTCTCATGGGAATTTCTTACTCCTTTAGGATGGGTATATAACCTCGGTCAAGGCTAGCCTTAATTTTGAAAGGAAGAACAATCTACCCACCACCAAAGGTACATGACCTATGAAGACTTAACCACCACTTTTCACCAACCCACCTACAACTATATATATATATATAAAAGTTTTTTTCAAATCATGAATTTAGGACTACCTTAAATTTGGGTCTGGACCCCCCTTAATAATGGATGGAAGAACAATGAGTTGATGATGTAATAGTCATTATGTAAAAACCAACATCGATCCATTTTAAACCTAGATCTAAGGACCAAGAGGGATCCAATTTCTTGAGGTGTAATATCTACTGATGTTTCTCATAGACATGCCAAGAAAATGGAGAAGGAGAACATTATAGACAACCTTTCTTATAAAGAATGAAGATGTTCCAAAAGCATGTACAAGACCATTGAACAAGGAAGAAAGCCCCAATGATATGTGCCATGTGGGTACTTGACATGTACTATGTGGGTATATGACATATATATGGAAAGTATATATTGTACATATGTTAGGTAGTCATGGACCCTAAATGTAAATGTAAATGTAATGTGATCCCGCATGTAAAGTAAACCAATTGTAATTTAGGAGTTTAGTATAAATAAGAGGTCTCAAAGCTCATTTGTATTATCTCACTCACTTATCTCTTATCCTATTTTGGAGTAGTGCATAAGGAGAAAGAGGAACGAGATGTGCTAGGGTTTCCTCATGCTTATGTTCTAGGGTTTTGGCATCAGGAACTCTCTTCTATGTTCTATGTTTATCCATCTATTCTTGGTGCATGACCTAGGAGGCTAGTCTGATTGAGATAAATACTTTATGCTTATTTATGTGCTAAGGTTTGTTCATAGTCTGATTGTACTTGATTTTTTTGGATATTATTATTCTAAAAAAGATTGGCTGGGTTTTCTTGCCATGAGGGTTTCTGGGATAAAAATACTTGTGTTTGGTTGTCTTTACTAGATCTCATATATTATGGTTGGATATTTCACTATCAAGTTCAATAATGAACTAGTGTACAAGGTAAAAGCAAAACCCCCCATATCCAACTGATTCGAAGAAAATCTAACTCTCTTTGCCATAAAAGTAAAGAAAGTGTCAAAAGAAACAGACGGGCCGCAATTTTGGATAGACGTCAAACCCCTATTGATGGACTTCATCCAACATCGGCCATGGCTATTATCTCCACTTCATGACTATAAATAATTAAGTACTGGCCCTGCCTGTAAAATCACTAGTGACAGGTGAAGAAGAGTGAGACTAAAATTGCTGGCGTCAAGTGAAGAACAACGAGAGACTAAAATTGTTGGTGACAGCTGAAGAATAGCCAGGGACCAAGTATCTAATCGTGATGAAGGTCATTTTTTTTAAACCATGGAAACAACAATTTCTCAAGGGTATATCCCACAGTCCGTAAACCAAATATATTAGAAACTTGTGACTCAGCAGGAGTCAAGATGTCCCGAGACCCTTTATCCCAGGGGTTGCCTAACCTACCCTTGTCACAACGAACCAATGAACAAGGCCATTTACTTGTATTTACTCATCACAGTTGTAGAACTTGTTCTCATTTACAATGGCCCTTAAGGATTCTCTCACCAGAGCTTACACTGTTGAGTAGGACCTGGCAGGCGCATCAAGCTCTGATCCCTTGATCGCCGAAATCAAATGTCGCGGGGACGACCGAGAGTGGGAAAGGAATTATCTTAACGAATAGCAATGATAGCATAAGCCAGCCCCTATGACCGAGTCTCGACCTTGATGGGAGGAGTACATGAACGCAGAGGATTATGTCAATCGCTTCAATGTCACCTACAGGTTAAATTACCTACGGTTCCCCAAAGTGGATGTCAACCCTGCCGATGGATTTATGAGTCTCCAGGAGCTTAAAAGATTGGCATCTCGAGCAATCGCTTAGGAAGGTTATGTACCGGATAGATCGAAAGATGGAAAAGTATGATTGAAATAAGGATAGTCTCATTTTCTCCCTGAGAGTATCACCCTCCATCTTGGGTTCAGGATTCATGATTGGCAGATTTATTAGCATGGCATGAGGAAGGTTCATGAAGTGGACCAGAGCTTGTGTGCAAATAAACTTCCTGTTATTTGTTTTTCATTCACTTGCAGAGGTTCTTTCATTTCATCATGAGGAAGCCATATTTGGTGCTTCCGAGGCACTGTAGCACCTCATTCTATAATGATAAGCATGTATCAGAGAAGTTCTTTAGATGAAACTAGCAACTATTGAACAGACGGCAATGACTGCAGGATTCCAAGCTCAAACCGGGAATCAAGAGGGAGAATTCTCTATCCTTTGTTGTGTGATTATTGTGATTTCATTGTCAAAGTGTTAAGAGATCTATAATGTTTGATTCTTAAGTCTTTATTGCATTATTGATTTACAGAGACTCAAACCGCTTGAGATCTCAGGGTTATCCAGAGGGAGTAGTGATCTCTGGATAAAATTAATATGGTATCAGATCCCTGGTAAGGGCCAGGGAGAGCAATCACACTCAGATTTGTGAGCGGTATACCAGATTTGTGTGAAGACTCAGTTGGGATAACAGATATGTGGAGAGAGTGACCATATCTACCAGATCTGATGAGCAGGGTTCAGATCTGTGACAGTAGAGGTCAGATCTCATAGATCTAAGAAGTTGGAGTCTAGATCTGAGATAGATCTAGTAGATTAGTGAACATAGAGACCAGATCTACCAAATCTGAAGAGCAGAGCTCAGATCTGTGGTTGTAGAGGACAAATCTATCAGATCTATGATTTTGGTGGATAGATCTGAGATATATCTATCATATCTAGCATGAGCAGAGTCCAGATCTGTGGCAGATATATTAGATCTGAAGAGTAGTGTTCAGATCTAAGAGAGCAAAGTGTAGATCTGAAGAGCACAGTTCAAATTTGTGAGTGCAGACATCAGATCTATTAGCATTAGCTTGTTCTCCAAGGCACATACCTACAGGTTGGTTTTGATTCAAAGATTTTAAATCTGCAGTGTTATCAAATTTACAGAGTCATGGCTTCAGGACTTTGTATAGTTATGCATCTTACTATATGATGGGAATATGAGAAGTGTTCCTCGTTATTTCAGAGACAGACTTAGACTGCTATGAGAGGTTAGTAGTGAGGAGATTTGGTTCGATGATGTTCCAGCCATAGTGAAAAGGTCTATTGTGGATGGATGGAGGGATGGATGTACTAGAGCAAACAAATTTACCCTCAGTATCATATTTGGATGATGAGGGATATAATATTGTGTTCCGGGATGGACAGAGGCTTCTATGTTCAAAGGGAGTGACCTTGGATGCAGCCGTGAGGGATCACATTAGACAAGGTTAGTTGTACATGTTGCTGGGCAAGCCTGTATGTGGGTCCAAGGAGACCTTGGATGCAGTTTCAGTATCAGTGACAAAGGGAGAGAATGATGCTTCTCTCAAGATGACAATGATAAAGGAGGAGCGCAGATCTACATATCAGAGTGCAGTAGATGCAACTAAGAAATATTCCAGTTTAGAGGGAGTAGTTGGAGCAGCAGGGCATGTGTTTGATCCTGGTGGATGCTTCTCCAAAAGTACCTTCCTCACTAAGAGGGAGTGTTACTGCAGAGATGTGCATGAGGTCTTGCATGATGCATGTGCATGAGATATGCATGTTGCATGTGCATGTGCATGTGCATGTGCATGAGGAGTACTGAGGATTTGGTTAGAGGAGTGGGTAGAGTTTGCTTTCTACTTGAATTTGGAGAAATCTTGGAGGTATCAGGATTGTCGTTCATTTCAGGACTAAGAGGGACATACTCTCAGTGGTAGCATTGGGTGCTGCCGGTTACTCAATGGTGTTCCAGAGGGATCTAATATTCACTATCCAAAGGGAGTTGATCCAGTCTTGGTGGGTCACAAGATCAAAGGTGAGTACTTGGTTCGGGGACAACCCACATCTGGCACATCAGGATGGTTGAGTGCATATTCTTCAGAGCCAGAGGAGGATAGAGAGCGAGATGCTCACATCATGGATGGTGCTAGGAGGAGTGAGTATTTTCAGTAGGAGGGTGACCAAGATGCTCACCATGATGATGAAGATCAGAGGACTGATTCCTTTTATCTGATGGATGAGCAAGATGCTCATGGTTTTGATGAGACACAGGGGAGCGAGTCTTTGGACTCAAATCAGATGGATGAGCATGGTGCTCATACAGGTACCAGTCAGAGATTGAGTTGGTATGAGATGACTGAGATAGACCTAGCTTAGGAGAGAGTTGAGTCAACTCAGAGACATAGGGATATCACCTACAGGGAAGTAGATCCACTTGATGACAGATTGGGTGATTGGTTACAACAGAGATTCAAAGGGAGTCTGAACCAGATTTCAGTGACAGATTCGGTGGTTGATCAAGGGGATTCTTTCGGAGCCACATTGATGGAGTTTGATCAGGGTACTATAGGTTAGAGGGCAGCAATGACAGGCAAGACAGTTGGGCCAGTGTCATCAGTAGGGTACTTGTTAGACCCATGCATCAGTGGATGGACTTCCCTGGATAAGAGGGAGTGTTAGAGATAGTGGTATCTCAGGATGTCATCCATGATTCAAATTCCTTACATGGAGGTACATCAGCAGTATAGGCATCAAGATGGAGTAGAGGGTTATATGCACTCTACTCAGTGGCATGAATCCATTGGAGGATGCATGCGGGCCTTCCGAGGTGTTTTTCCTCATGCATGCACGAGATTTGCATGTACAGTTATTAATTGAAAGCTGCATACAAAAGTGACTTTTTGCATGCACATATATTAGGTTTTTGGTAAACCTAATTGATCAGTGAGATTATATATAGAGGAAGGAGGTCCCCGGATGAGGTTGCTTAGTTGACTTATCAGAGAGAGATCAGTCAAGAGTGAGGAGGGCACATAGTGCATGTAGAGGGAGACTTTCTGAGAAAGAGAGGAGCTTCTGCAGTAGGGAGAGTGGGGTGATCTGAGCTGGATCAGACACTACTTGACTAGAGGCACTTGGCACCCAGTTCTGTGGACTAAGAGATTTCATCAGAGTGGTTTCTACAGAGATTGAGGAGAACGTCTTCCAGAGAGAGGGATGCATTACCAAAGGAGAGAGGAGTTCATTCTGGATCTGATTGACCGATTGAGCACCTGATACTTTCAGAGTATCCTTGACTTAGTTTTTGAGGAAGGACTGTGACGATTAGAGCTCTGATATATTGAGATATGATTCCATACAAGCATTTGACATCCAGAGGGATGTCGCACTTCTCCATGCGGAGGAAGGGCACATTCACCAGATCTAACAGTTGGCCTTCTTCCTTGGCTAAGCAGATCAAAGCATTGTTGTGAGAGAGACACTACCGACATATTTCTATCTGCAGACAGATCAGATCTAGTTGACAGTTAGGGCACATTTCCTCTGTTCATGCATCAGGTGTTGCATGCAGATCTAGGGTTTTGACCCGGTTAAGTTTGGTTGTTCCTTCTAAGGTAACATTGTATGTACTTTTATTCTTCTCTTTTTCTTTGGGTCGAGATAGAAGAAAGCCCCACAGATAGTTGGTTTTCCCCCTTTGGGGTTTCCAAGGTACATCCAGTGTTGTGTGATTGTTGTGCTTTCATTGTCAAAGTGTTAAGAGATATATAGTGTTTGATTCTTAATTATTTATTGCATTATAGATTTATAGAGACTCAAACCACTTGACATCTTAGGGCTATCCAAAGGGAGTAGTGATCTCTAGATAAAATTAAAAACCTCAAGAAATTTGATCTCTCTCTTGCTTGATAGATCAGGGTTTAAGTTTTAATTTTTATTTTATAGAATGGAATTAATTTTTTAATTACTTTTATATTTTTAATGTAACATTAGGTTATATTAGTTACATGACAACATCTCCCCCATACTTGGCTGTAGAGAACCTACTCCTATCGGTGCAAAAAAAAAACAATGTTGATAATAAGCTAAAAAGGTTTGAACTTCAACTTCCCTTGTAACAACATTGAAGCCACATTGTTAACTACCACCCCAACTCCATAAAAGTAGATTATCTATATGAAATAAAAGAGAATATTTATCATTATTTATGAGATATGTTGCATAATAGTTATCGAGAAGTTTATAATTTTAAATTTTTATTATTTGAAATGAATTGCAATTAGGTCCTTCTATTTAAACATCAAAATATTTTAGATATAAATATAAGTGAAAATATAAAAGATCAAAGAATAACATTGAATTGTTTGAAGGTTTAATAATTCATATTAGTTGATTTTCATGGTTGCTAGTATATGTCCAATATGCATGTCTTCAAGGTTTTGTTCTTCCTAGTCATAATAATTTACTATAAAATATAAATAAATCCTCTCTCAAACATTGTTATACCAAGAAAAATCACACATATAAAATGATACAATAAACCATACAATTTGAGTACTAAGATTATTTTTAGGTCCTGCCTACATCCTTATTTTAGACCTATCTCGACATAATCCTTGCGCCGAGCTAATCGTTTGTACTAATCTCCAATAACTCTTTCTATGGACCCACATCTCTAGACCCTTATTTCAAACCCATCTCAACATAATCCTTGTGTCGAGTTGACTGCACTGATACCACTTTCATAACACTTTTTGTGGACCCACTACCCCTATGGCTAGCACTCAAGGAGGAGAGATATCCCACGAAGTTTTCCACCTAGAAATATTGCATGATGAGTTGCAATACAAGTTAGAACATAACCACTCATCTACTCAAGAAAATCTTAATGACATCCATGCCAAGCTTACCAAATTGGTCACTTTTTTACTAGATGGCCCAATTCATGACACTCTTTCCTTCATCATCTTTAGGATACCTAGAGCCAGACCATAATCCCCACAAGGAAGGTGTTGATTCATCCAATCCAAGTGGGCCTCAGTCCATTATGATTGTTTATAATCCAATGACTTACATGTGGCATGGAATTCCTAAATTTGATCTCACAAAAAATGATGGGTCAAACCCCATATGATGGGTCACTCAAATGGAACATTACTTTTCCTTACATGGCATCATATATGATACAACGATACTTCGAGTGGGTGAATTATATTTGGATCTTGAATGTTACCAATGGTGACAATGACACAAGAAATCTTACAAGGGTTATATTGCTTGGACACAATTTGTTTCATATTTCTATGAATGTTTTGAAACACACATTCATTATCTGGGGAAAATGACCAAGATCAAACAATATAGCACAACCAATATTTCATATCCTCTTTTGACTAGTTATCCATCCAAATTGAAGGCATGCTCGACACTTTTTACAAGGAATGCTTCATTATGGTTGGAAAGAAGAGATGCGTGAATAAGTCTTAATGGCTTGTCCTACGACTTGGTTGGATGCCACTCGAAGAGCTAGGGAAGTAAAAAAGGTGATGATTGCTCAAATAAAGGCCCCATTCATTCATGTCCCCATCCACCAACCTTCCCTTCCACTAGTCCCTCACCATCCTCCACACCTTTCAAGATCCAAAAATTAACCTAAGCTGAACTGGTGAAGCGCCAACTCAAAGGTATTTGTTACAACTGTGATGATAAATATTCCCCTATTCATAAATGTATAGAGAGAAAATTCTTTATGGCCATTTGAGAGGATACTTTTTACGAGGAAGCTAAAGCTAGTTTGATATTCCCATGAGGTCCCTCATCCATTTGTGGAAGACATTCCCTAGCCTAATATGCTGGAGGTGGAACTCCAAATCACTTTGCAAGCACTAACTATTATTTCTACTCCCCAAACTCCTAAAATTAATTGGCTACATTAAAATTTGCAAAGTCACAATATTAATTGATAGTAGTAGCACACATAAATTTATTCATCACCATGTAGCCCAAGAAACAAATTTCTATATCCGTGTTGTGAACAACGTCCAAATCATGATTGTGGATGGAGGCACTATGAAATGTGCCTAGTTGTGAAAATGTGTGGCTTTACATGGGTGATTATTCCCTAAAAACCCACATGTTTTCTCTTGACATGGGTGGTTGTGATGCTATCTTAGGTGTTGAATGGTTATGAACATTAGGCCACATCAACGTGGATTTCAGTGACTTATACATGAGTTTCCAGTAGACAAGGAATAACTACACTCACAAAGGAATTATAGTTGGATCTCCAGAGACTATTAACTCGCAATGTATGTGAAATATTATTAAAAGGGCCATTTTGTGGCTTAATTCCATGATTCAATATTTTGAGTTATCCCTTCTCAACCCATTCCTTCTAACATGCACTTAGTCTAGGACATAGACCAATCTATCTTTAACACTCCCAAAAGGACTCCCCCCTTCCCACATTGAGTATGATCATTCCATTCCACTCATAGTTGGTAGTCTCCCACCCAATGTATGTCTCTATTTCCATTGGTTTTCCCAAAAAAATGAAATCAAAAATATATTTTAGGAGTTACTAGTTTCTAGTGTCATCTTCCCTAGTATGATCCCTTATTCTTCCCTAATTGTCATGGCCCTCAAGAAAGAAGGCACTTGATGCATGCTCCTTGAATTTTTGTGCTCTGAACAAATTGAATACCAAGGATAAGCTTCATATTCCTATCATTGATGACCTTATGGATGAGATCAAGGGTGTTCAATTATTCACTAAACTTGATCTCCTCTCAGGTTATCATTAAATTCGTATGAAGGAGGTGAATATTCCCAACGTTGTTTTTTGCACCCATGAAAGATATTATGAGTTCTTGGTGATGCACTTTGGCCCTTGTAGGAATCCTCCACCTTCAAGAGTATCATGAACACAATACTCAAACCTTTTCTATGTAATTTTGTCCTTGTCTTTTTTTATGACATCTTGATCTATTATAAAACTTGGCAATCCCATGTAGCTGATGTTGATCAAGTCTTACAACTACTTTTGGATCATTAATTTTTTCTTAAAAGGTCCAAATGTGCCTTTTGTGTCTATGAAGTGGAATATTTTGACCATATTGTTAGTCAAGAGGGTGTGTGTGTGTGTGTGTGGGTCTAATTAAAATTAGTCAAGCAATACAGGATTGGCCTCTCCCAAACTATGGTGAAAGTGCGGCTCCACTCTTATTCTTGACAAAAAATGCTTTCAATTAGAATGGCGTGGTAGAAAAGGACTTCTAGGACTTAAAGGAGGCTATGTGTACCACCCCAATACTTTCTTTGATTGACTTCTAAATATTTTGTCTTGGAATGTGATGCCTTGGGTAAAGGAATTGGAACAATCCTTTTGCAAGAAGGAAGATTGGATTTTACTAGCAAACAACTCTGTGAGCGACACTTGGGAAAATTGACTTATGAAAAATAGATGATGGCTATATTGCATGGTATGGAAATTTGGCATCTATACCTACTTGGGAAACATTTCTAGATCAAAACCAATCATTATTTCCTATAATACTTTCTAGAATAAAGAACTTCCTGTCATGTTACCACCCAAATTAACACCTTGGTGAAAGTCCCGAACCATGGTGCAGTGAAAGACCCGAACCATGGTGCTACGTGGGTAATCATAATAGGAATTGCACCCAATGTCACCTCAACACAACTCCTCTCACTTTAGGATAGGCTCTTTGTATCCAAGGGGGGTATCTCGGCAAGATAAATGAAACAATACTCCAAACACAAGAAATTGTTCGCAACAACCTCTTATAAATATGACTAGTGCCTTTATGGGATCAAACAAGTTAGCACATGCATTAATATATCAATAAATGATTATAAGAGGGTGTTTCCATGAAGATGAGTAACACTTTTTGGCAAGCAGAGGGCATGGAGGGAGGAAAAAGGGAGCTCAATTGAGGATTTCATGTGTGTTGGTTTAAGGTGTTGGTTTTGGTCTTAGATGCATGAAAGATTAATTTAGGACCTAAGGCCAATGTTCCTCCATTTAATTTAATAATCATTTAGGGACAAAAGTCTAGGTTTTCACCTCAGTCAAGTCCACTACCATATACCCATACTTACTACTCAAATCTTCAATGTAAGTGAAGGATATATGCTCAAGTGATCATGTCTTGTGGATTAAGTGTCTTTTTTAAACTTGGATCTTAAATATTCTTTTGGTGAATGAAGCCTATGATTCCTCCTTCTCCATATCCAAGCTCAAAGACTCAAAGACTCATACTTAGTATCAAACACTTCTTAATAACACCAATATTCCCACTCAGAGGTAAGGATAAATTGATCAAGAGGTCATGTTTGTTGGGACAAAGTGTTGTTCATGTCCATGGATGCATAATATCTTTCTTTAGAATCCAATCTCTAAGTTTCTTCACCCAACCATGTTGAAGGCCACCTAGTCCTCAATATCTCCTAGTGGCATGCACAACCCCATTCAAAATACAATGATACCATTGGGAGGTCATATATGTTAGTTTGATTATCGTTCTTATCTTTTGTCTCACGAAACTACCCTAAGAACTATACATACTAATCAAAACCACTTAATGTATTTTGTATACATGTTACCACATAGAGACAAAGGATATCCAACATGTGTAGTGGTTCAAGGTGTTGTTCTTCGCCATGGATAGAAAAAATAATCCATTAGATCCTAAGGTCTAGGTTTCCTCCCCCAAACATGTCAAGGTCATTGAGAATGATGTTTAGTTATTAGAACCTCCTAATAGCATTGGGATATAGAAAATATTACACCAAGGATACACTTAAGAGGTCCTATGTGGTGGTCTGTGGTATCTTCTTGATTTGATTTTCTTCCATTGATTATGTTTATGGCCCTAAGGCTCACACCTCTAGTGTTATTTCCTCTCGATTCTTTCCCTATCCCTATTCTAAGGCCAAGGATCTTTTCAATAGGTCATTTGTAGTAGTTCAACACATTTCTCTTAACCCTAGATATGTAGAAACCTCTTTTAGTGCCTATGACATAGGTTTGTTTAGGCCTCAACCATGTCAAGATCCATCATTTAGGCTTATCCCTAGTGATAAAAACCACTTCTCTAGAGCAGCCACTTGTAGAGAAACTTTTCCCAATTCCCCATAAGAGATAAAAAAAACCTTGAAGAAACAAACTGAAGTAATCCCAACAGAGTGATAAGCTATTCTCATGTATTTGTACTCCATCAATCCTTTGAAAATATTTATATAAACCCAATATTTTGAAATTGGTCACTTGTACTTGTTGACAAAAATATTAAAAAATCCTTAAATTCCTCATTGAGGGAACTAATGTATCCATTTTTTTAGTAAGTCTTTGAAACACCACCCATCAAAGAGCTGAGACCAATCCACTGTAATCTGAAGCTTAAAAATCACCTATGTCCAAACTATACAGGAAAATGGGCATTCCACAAAAAGGTGTTTCACAAACTCAAGTTCAGTTTTACATAAGATACATCATCATGTAGTGACACCATCCTAATCATTCTCTTCATCATTCCCATCATCCCAATCGTCGTTGTTACCATCATTAGAACATCATGAGGTTCGTATGAACATCAGAACATCATTTTATTCAAAGGATGACAAATGTGATTTTGGTGTCTTTGAAGTGGAATGTTTGGGCCATGTTGTTAGTTAGTATGGTGTGTGTGTGGTTTTGAAGTGATGAAGGATTGGCCTCTCCCCAAAAATATTAAAATATTAAGAGGATTTCTTGGTCTCAATGATTATTATAGAAAATTCATTGAAAACTAAGGTAAGGTTGCAACTCCACTCAAAATTTTGCTAAAAAAATATTTTAGTTGGAATGATGTTGCTGAAAGGGATTTATACAACTTAAAGGATGCTATGTGTATAACCCTAGTACTCATTGTTACTAGCTTCACTAATACCTTTGTTCTCAAATCTGATGCCTCTGGTAAAGGCAATAGAATTATAATCACGCAAGAGGGACACCCATTGTATTTTACTAGAAAACAACTATGTTAGAGGCACTTGGGAAAATCATATTATGAATAAATATGATGGCCATATTGCATATTATGGAAATTTGGAATCCATGCCTACTTGGGAAACATTTCCAAATAAAAATTGATCATTGTAGCTTGAAATACTTCTTTGAACAAAGGACCTCTTCCCCTGAGCAACAAAAATGGCTCACCAAAATGTTGGGATATGACTTTGAGATAATTTAGAAGGGAAAGGAGAATGTGGTAGCAGATGGTATCTCTCAGAAGTATGAAGAGGAAGGATTGATATTTTCACTCTTATTGATTGTATAAGATTGGTTGAATACCATCCACAATGAATGGTTAAAAAATCCCATGATCCCTAGCATGATTCAACAACTTAAAATAGTACCCCATGTATATCCGAGATACACTTGGAAAAATGATGATATTTGGTATAAAATGTGTCTATATTTGAACAAGTTGTTAGCACCTAAATCACAAGTTTTATCTAAACTACATTTATCTCCCACAACAGGTCATTTAAGATTTCATAAAACATACGGAATGATCAAATTATCATTTTTCTAGGAGGGTGTGAAGAAGGACATTCGTACCTTTGTGGTTGAGTGCGATATTTGCAAATTTCATAAGAGGGAGACAGTGAAGCCTCTAGGTGAAATTCAAATTCTACCAATTCCATCAGTTGTATAAACTAGCATTTATATAGACTTCATTGTGTGGTTACCAAATATTGCAATAAATCTGTATTCATGCTTGTGGCTAAACACTTTTCCAAATATGCTCATTTTTGTGCTCTACAATGCTCCTTCAAGCCCTCTATGGTAACTCAAGTATTCATGGATAATATCCTCAAGCTCCATGGTATGCAATCGTCTCTTGCATGGATTGTGACCCCACCTTCACTATCAATTTCTTGCAAGAGTTGTTTAAACTCTAGGGCACTCAACTAAATCTTAGCACAACCTATCATCCCAAAACTGATGTTTAGAAGGAAGTTGTCAACAAGTGCTTGCAAGTAAATTTGTGGTGCTTTACTTCAGAGAAACGATCGCAATGGGATTAGTGGTTTCCTCTAGCATAGTTGTGGTATATTACAACTTATCGAGGTGCCACACAAATGCCTCCCTTTGAGGTTGTTTATGGCCAAAATCTCCCCTCATTACTATCCTACTTACTAGGAGTCTCTAAGGTAAAGGAGGTCAATAAATCCCTGATAGCCTGAGCTAACAACCTCCACACTCTTACAGATAATCTAATAATGGGTCAAAACATGGTGAAGCAATGGGTTGATCAACATTGTTTTGAACACCAATTTGAAGAAGGGGATAAAGTATTCATCCACCTACAACCTTATAAGTAGACCTCACTTAAGGAAAACCACCTCTAAATTCTTGCTCCCAAGTCTTATGGACCCCATTAGGTATTGAAACAAGTTAAGCTAGTGGCTTACAAATTCGAGATTCTCAACCACTCTAAGATTCATCCAATCTTTCTCGTGTCATACTTAAAGAAAGCAGTAAGCTCTAATTTTCGTATTCAAACTAGCCTTCTTGAATTGGATGAAGAAGGTTCTATTTGGTTGCATCTCAAGGCCATCTTTGACAAACAAGAATGTCATCTCCGCCAAGACAATATCCTTGACAATGCTACTTTGTAAAGGGGAGGGCATGTTAGGGTCGTACCCTAACCCCCTTAAGTAGATAGGTAGGTTGCTCATTATTGAGCCATTTGTTGTAATCTACGGGATTACAAGTGGTTACAACTAGTGAATTAGAAACAAATAATCATATACGAGAACATGCATACATAAAGAGAGTGAATAAGAAGTAAGAGTAATGGCCACACTAGCAACAAGTCTTATATTATATCAAAAATCCATAATGTACAAGGGGGGATATCATCTATGTGCCATCATGACTCAACATTCTATATATATGCAGTGTACAATTAGTTAGACAGTTATAACTATTAACTATCCACCAGTCGACCTAACCGACCCGACTAGATTGAGCCGACCATTAGGTGGTTGATTAACATTAAGCTGGGGCTTGACCATAATGTTCCAAATTTTTAAATTGCTAATATATCCTCAAATTTACACCCTAAGAAATTACATTTTAATGAATTTTCATTTTCAATAAATCTAAAAATAAAATGAATATCTATCAATTCTTATCTAAAACAAAAAATTACCAAATTCTATCATTGATATTAATTTGATTTGAGTTATCAAAAAAATCCAACTCGTAACGCGTTTCCAGGGATAAAAAAAACTGATTTGAGTCACTTAAAAATATCCAATTGGTAAAGCGTTCCCACCGAAAAAGAAAACCACAAAATCTCAGAAAAAAAATTGCAATCCCCAAAGTAGCAACGTTCACCAGATCGGCCTTTGTTTGACTTAATTGTTTAAGACCCCAAAATTGCGGCAACCCCAACTTCTCGCATTTAATCTCAAACACTACTGCCATGACTGCCAAGTTTGAATCCTCTTTCTTTAAACCCAAATTCTTTGATTTTCAGGGCAATGCTGTGAAAGTGGATTTTCCCCTGGTTGCAAGCCGGCAGATGCATTTTTCTTGAAACAAAAAAACATAGTGGGGTTTCAGGTAAGGATCAAAGCTCGAAATACTTTTAGCAGAGATGCAGAGCACCTGAGAGAATCGTTATGCAGATTAGGCTTACACTACCTTTGCTAAATCCAGTAGATCAACAGGTTTTTCCGCAATGCAGACGCAGCAATCTTATTATCCTTTCCAACTCCAACCCCAGAATTTCTCCGAGCCAAACAACCCAACTGTAGCAGTGATCGGTCACCAATACTGTGCTCCTTACCCTGTTCAGTTAACAATACAGAGGAAGCCCATTAGCTTCAGCGGCGGTGATTTCAAAGTCTTGGACAGTCTTGGAAACCTGCTTTTAACTGTCCAAGGCCGAGCATTCAGCCTTAGAGACAAACGGATTCTCAGAGACCAAGCCGGTAATGCGCTTCTTACCATGAAGAGAAAGGTAAGCTCATCAAGATTATCTTTAAGTTTTGTTAGGAAACTGCTTATATGAAAATCAGATTCATCGAGGTTAAACTGCTTTCGATTCACAGATTATATAGCTAAAGAAGTCAATTACTTTATAGGCATTAGCAGTGGCTAAAGAAACCTTAGAGATTTCTACCAGTGGAATACTCTTATTAAGCATGGGTCAGGTTATTGCTACACCTGAATTGTATACTACAGGGAAAACCCAAAACCCCTGCCTCTAGTATTGTAGCAAAAACCTGACCCATGCCCAATAAGATTATGAAAAAGAAACTTGAGCTGGGTTAGGCATGGTAGCCAATCCCCCTTCACAAATTATAGCTTGCATTGGAAAATAACCAAGCCGGTAATGCGCTTCTTACCATGAAGAGAAAGGTAAGCTCATCAAGATTATTTTAAGTTCTGTTCAGGAAACTGCTTATATGAAAATCAGATTCATCGAGGTTAAACTGCTTTCGATTCACTGATTATATAGCTAAAGAAGTCAATTACTTTATAGGCATTAGCAGTGGCTAAAGAAACCTTAGAGATTTCTACCAGTGGAATACTCTTATTAAGCATGGGTCAGGTTATTGCTACACCTGAATTGTATACTACAGGGAAAATCCAAAACCCCTGCCTCTAGTATTGTAGCAAAAACCTGACCCATGCCCAATAAGATTATGAAAAAGAAACTTGAGCTGGGTTAGGCATGGTAGCCAATCCCCCCTCACAGATTATAGTTTGCATCGGAAAATAAATTTGAAAACCTAATTACTGGTATCCCATGGCAGTTGCTGAGCCTTCACCAGATGTGGGAAGCATACCGCGGCGAGGAAACAACGCAAGAGAATCTGCTTTTCACAGCACGCACGTCTAAAGTGTTTCAGTTAAGAACTTCTCTAAACATATGTTTGCCAGGCTCTAATTCCCAAACCGATTTCAAAGTAAAAGGCAGCTTCTTTGAACGGTCCTGTACAATCTATCAAGGCACAAACGTCATTGCAGAGGTATATACTCTCGAACCAGTTTGGACAAGTTTAAATCAAATTATGTGTTGTTTAAATCATAATTTTCAATGTATAAATAGATTAAGTTCAATCCAGGTATATATAATTTTTTCATATATACACAAATGCATAGAATGTGGCATTTCTTCCATGTTTCATTATACCAGCAGAGATCTATTTAAAACTGAGATCTGCTTATATTAAATTTATTGAGGTATAATTAGTTTTACTATTTAATTCTATGTTATTTATTAGTTTCATTAAAAATGATTAAACTTCATTAAATTTGATCTTTGACAAATTCTGATTTAAGATGGATCTATACTAGTTTAATTTATTTTTAAATATATATCATATAGAATTCTGTTAGATGCAAATAGATAAATCTATACTAATTTAATTTATTTTTAGATATATATCATATAAAATTCTGTTGGATGCAGATGAGAAGTAGATATACGATCTCAAAAGTATTATTGGAGAGGAATAAGTTTGCAATCACTCTGTATCCGGGAGTAGATTATGCCTTCATTGTTGCTCTTGTACTAATTCTCCATGAAATCAAGAGAGAACAGTAACAGGCGATAAGTAATTGCTTCATCTTTATGATTTAAGATATTGAAGTTCCTTCTTCTTTCACTGGAGGAGCGCATGGTTGGCTATTAAGCCAAGGAATAAGTGCCTTCAGGGTTTGATAATTACTGGAGAGGTTAGTCTCACTTACTGGATTTCTTTTGCTTACTGAGTTCCAGAAGAATCAGTTTTGTTAACTTGTATTAATACCGTAGGCAGATTTAAGCCAGATAACCATTTTCAACCCAAGTAGTTTCTTCATAGCAATTTGTGTAGAGCATTGACTACTGGAAATCATAGCAATTTTGTGTAAAGCTATTGCCTATTGGAATTATATACATGGTGTTTAATGCATTCATTCATGTTTTGAAACATATCACATCATATTACTTCGATTCTCATTCTACTTGACTATCACACTGAAATGATTGTGTTAATTTATTTGAACAGTGATATGATTCATAAAATGTGGCATTATTTGCACAATGACATGATTATCAAAATATGGATGCATTTACTTGCTATTTGAATTTGAATATTGATATGAATAAATAAAATATGGAATGATTTGTTGGCATGTATAACAAATTATAGTATCGTTGTACTTTGCCTCTCATTTTACTTGACTATCACATTCAAGCATCTAGCAAATTATGGTAAGTTATGATTATGAATAAAACCAGCCTAGATCCAAATCCTAGGCTCTATCAAGCGCCGAGAGGGATCAAATCTCCTGAGGTGCAAACCTCTCCTCGAAAATCTCCTTCAGTGCAATACTTGAGAAGAGGTTTGCACCTCGGGAGATTTGATCCCTTTCGGCGCTTGATAGAGCCTAGGATTTGGATCTAGGCTGGTTTCAGTCGTGGGCGGTGACACAAAATTGGAGTTTGATCAACATTGTAATGAACATGTTAAGTTGAAAACACAGATACATTTGTGAGGATTATCATAATGTAAGTAATAAGTATTTAGGATTGAGTAAATTGTTAAACTGGAAAATAGAGAAAATTCACATAACTTTTTTTTTTGATTCTCTTTTTGTTGATCTGCGTTTTGTTTTGTTTGTTCTTCTCCTTCTTCTGCCGTCATTTCGTCATTTCGTACATTTTGATTTATTTGTTGTTCTACAAACTGATTTTTTTTGTTCTGCCAATTGCTTCAACTTTCTCTCTCGATATGCTCTTTGTCGATCAACGTTTCGTTTTCTTTGTTCTTCTCCTTCTTCTGCTGTCAATTTCCCTAACTTTTTTTTTTCAATTTTCTTTTTGTTGAACTGCATTTTGTTTTGTTCGTTCTTCTGCTATCAATTCATCTAACTTTCTTTTTCGATATTGTTTTTGTCGATCTACATTTCGTTTTTTTTCGTTCTTCTCGTTCTTCTGCTGTCATTTCGTCCAATTTCATTTTTTCGAAATTCTTTTTGTTTTTCTGCTTTTCGTTTCAAGTCTTCTTCTCGTTCTTTTGTTGTCATTTCATAAGATTTTCTTCCTTGATATGTTTTACGACGTTCGACGTTCTGTATTTTTGGTTCTTCGCCAGTTTGTCTCATAGCATCTTCCGCATGCAGATCTTCCATTTCTAGTTTAGACTCTATATCAAAAAAGTCAAACATTAACATATACACTGAAATTTATGCATCGATGAAATTCCGACACAAAGATTTATGCATCCAAGAAATCTACACTGAAATCACTGCGTCCATGTTATACACTGAAATCAATGCGTCCATACACTGAAATCAATGCGTCCATAGAATAACATCTACACTGAAAAATGTGCAGTAAAAAACTTCATACTTTTAAATCTATGCGTCCATACACTGAAATCAATGCATCCACATAATAAAATTTACACTGAAAAATATGCAATAAAAAAAACTCCATACACTGAAATTTTTGCAAATATAAAACTCATTTTACATGATAATGAAATTCAATATATTTAAGAAATTCTATACTTTAAAAGAAAAAAAGTAGATGATTTCGGAGGATTGAACCTTGGACCCTCATGCTCATTATCTTTAACACCCTTACAACTATACCACATGTAGTTCTTATTATACATTGTAAAGAACTTATTTACTTATATGTAAATATTAATATATATTTAAATTTAAATTAATATATATTTTAATTCACATAAAAGAGATGCTCTTTATAAAGAGCATGAGCAGCTTTCGCCGATACATGTTTCAACGCTACAAAGCACCACTCCAGCAAGCTTCTACTCCACCTACACATTCTCTTGATCGAAATATTCTTAAGTTCAATGCTGTGATTTTAGTATAGTTTTACCAATTTTTGGTTGTTGGTGTGGAATAGGTGCTTGGTATAGCGAACGTAGTCATCTCCATGTTCACTTCACGTTTCACAGAACGTTACAACTGTATGCTTTGAAATTACAACTTTGTCATGTATTTAGCAGAGTTGTACGAGGCTTATGTCTTCTTTGAGTGAAGGTAGTGTGGCACTCTTTTATGTTATTTTCTCATTTGGTCATGCAATATTGTACGATTTTTCTTCAGTTATTTTATCTAACACCATGGAGCTCAATATATGGTTTCTTCCAGATTTGACATAACCAATACTGAAAGCCTATTGGCAAAAATTTCTGGAGAGGACTTGGAAGCGTTGAACTTTGATGTCAAGGGCATTGATTGGACGGATTACTTCTCGAACGTTCATACGCCTGTAGTCGTCAAATATTCGATCAAGAGAATGTGTAAAAGAAAGCGTGGAGTAGAAGCTTTCCTGGAGTGGTGCTTTGTAGCATTGAAATATGTATCGGCGAAAGTTGCTCATGCTCTTTATAAACATCAGCGCTTTTTACGTGAATTAAAATATATATTAATTTAAATTTAAATTCAAAAAAAATTTAAACATTGTTTTTTTATTTTTAAATATTAAAAAAATTTAAGTAGGTATGCAGAGTGAGGGGAGGACGGGAGGAGGCGACGTGGAGGGGATAAGGAGTAGGAGGGAAGGCTAGGGGGAGCTGCGTGGAGGAGCTGGGAGGGGGGGATGCAGGAGGGGAGGGGAGGGAAGCTCGTGGAGGGGAGGGCAGCTCGCGGAGGGGAGGTCTGTGGAGGGGAGGGCAGCTCGCGGGGGGGAGGCAGGTTGAGAGGGAGGAAACGTGGAGGGGAGGAGCAGGAGGGAAGGCTGGGGGGAGCTGCGTGGAGGAGCAGGGAGGGGAGGATGCAGGAGGGGAGGGGAGGGGCAGCTCGCGGAGGGGAGGACGCAAGAGGGGGAGGGGAGGGGAGGGGAGGGCAGGAGGGTTGCGTGGAGGAGGAGAGGGGAGGAGTTGCATGGAGCAGGAGACAAGGAGGAGTTGGGAGGGGCTACGTGGAGCAACAGAGGGGAGGTCTGCGGAGGAGGGCTGCGTGGAGGGCTCACGTGGATGAGGAGAGGGGAGGGTCTGTGTAGAGGAGGAGAGGGGAGGGTCTGTGTAGAGGAGGAGAGGGGAGGAGCTACGAGGAGTGGAGGTCTGCCAAGGGAGGTGCGTGGAGGGGAGGAGCTGGGAGGTCGTGGAGGAGCTGCTCTCTTTGCTTTCGTGTATTATATAGCATTTGTCTTTTAATTTTATTTATTGGCCTACATAATATTTTTTTGTTTTATTATTATTTTGTGTTAAAGACAAACGGTATTTATGGCCGACAATATCGACAAACACTCGACTCACAAGATCTCCCTCATACAAATGTTATTTACAACCGACAATATCGAGAAACACTTGACTCACAAGATCTCCCTCATCCAAATGTTATTTATGGCCGACAATATCGACAAACACTTGACTCACAAGATCTCCCTCATCCAAATGTTATTTATGGCCGACAATATCGACAAACACTTGACTCACAAGATCTCCCTCATACTGGGCTGTAGAGCGCCTCTCGGTGCAACAAAATATTTGCTTGGGATGTATAATAAATTGTGTATTAAAGTGGTTATTATGTGTATTTTAAAGTAGTTTGTGCAATAATATTTTGAAATTTGTGCTTGTTTATCTATATAATGACTTTGTATTTTTGCATTTATTGACTTCGTATTTTTGGATTTATTTTAATTTTATATCAATTTATTTTAGTATTTAAAAGATTGAGTTTTATATTGGTTTATTTTATTATTTATTATTATTGTTTTAAATTTTTTACATTAATTTTTTAAATTATGATATTTTTTCTATTTTATTGATTTTGACTTTTTGTATAATAGTATAAATTTATGTTAAATTTGGATCTATCAAACATCGAAAGGGATTCAATTTCTTTGATTTATCAAACACTTTATTTTTTATTTTATCTTAATTTTTGTATATGTGGACACCTCAAGAAATTAGTTCTCTTTTAGACTTCTACTAGTAACGCTACAATCATTTCATCCAAGCTTTGTGAAGGTAGTTGACTCAGGGTAAAGATAACACTAATGTACTTAGACGGTGTGGCTAAGAAAAACAAAACGATGGCTTAAGAATCAAGGCGGTTGTTGTAAAATCAGGGGCGGCTATAAAGTTGTGAGTGGCTGTTGAAAATCGCTAGTGTGTGGATGGATGATAGAAATAGAAAAGAAGGCAAGAGAAAAATAAATGACATCTTAAATTTTGTTAACAAATTTAAGCAACAAACATAGACTCCCTTCAAAGAAAAAATGCCACTAAAGAGATTGAATCGGTGGCATTTTTGGTCTGGTGGCTCTATACAAAAATGGTAGATGACTACATAAATGGTGGTTGCTCCATTCAAAAGTGACTAAGATAGCTTCAAAAAACAGTGGATCCTTGCTCTAATACTATATTCCAAGAATAGAAGAAACACAAAGCTCTAAATAGGGTTACGTCACCAAACCCCCACGAAATCAATATCACACAACTCAATATTATTAGTATTCGATAGCACAAACTTACATTAAGGTTCCTTGCTCTTATAAAGAGCTCGAGAGACCAAAAACCTAAATGATTAAACACCTAATACGAAAACCTAATTTTAACCTAAAATCACTAAAGTGACTTTATTAGATTTGTAGCCTTATATATTAACAAAAGACCTCCATATCTCGTGCAAGGGAGGTTTTGTTAGTCTCCTTTGCAATCCTAATATCTAGCCAGGTGACTAATGGAAGATCATGTGATGGTGGAAATAGAAAGCACGAGGTGGTTTCTTTTGTTCTTTTTGGTGAAATTCCGGTAGCATAATGGTGCTTTTAGAATATTGAGTTGATGTATATGAAATTATGACCATGAGGGTTGCTTTAATAGAGAAAATAGTGGTAAAAAATGAGATACGGTTCCAATGTGGATGCTCCCCATTTCATTGATGACATAATGAAGAGGTTAGGGTTTTGGAAGATCATATTAGTTGTTATTTTCGACCTTGTCAATTGTATCTGTCCACTTTCAGCTGCTACTTCCCTTGGGGGAAACAAGAAATAATGAATGACTGCCGAAAAAGTGTTTTTAGGCTCGGGCGTGGGTTTTTGGGAAAAAGGTGCAACCTTAGCTCACAAATTTCAATGGAAAAAGTGAAGCCTGCTAGTTATTGTGAATTTTTGGAGTTGACTTTTGGTTTCTAGTCATTTACTTAATTCATGTGGATGAAATGAGGTGGAAATGGTGCTAATACTGTTGGTAATGTTTCATAATGGTGATGAAACTCATGACAAGGTAGGTGAGAAAATTTTGGCTATTAATAGATTTCCCCTTGATGTGTGAGGTTACGAGCTCATCGTATGGATGAAATACAACATAAGTCTTTCTTACTTTTGATAAGGAATTGAAGGGAACCAAGGATAAGAGATCAATACTACTCTGGAAGAGGACTCCCTCTCCCTTGGGACTATAGAGGCCTAGACTTGCACACAAACCACTCAAAGACTTGAGGTGCATATAATATTAAATTTAAATGAGGCAGGCATTCCCATGATCGTATCAAAGTCTCAATATAATCTAGGATCTATACCAAGAGGGGTTTGATCGATACATGAAAAATTGTTGGGTACAATACATCATGAGGGTTGAAGAGGGACCTAATCCAATTACATAAAAATGGTCCAACTATGCTGTTTATTTGAAGCACATCTATAGGAACAATGGCATCCCCATCAAGATGAAAAATCACAATAATTGAAGCCCTAATGAAACTAGAGGGACCCACGATCCAAAATGAGTAAATAATGATGTAACTCATAGGTAGCTCAAACTAGTGAAAGACTGATTCAAATAGGTCTAGGGATATGGAACTAAAAATGGATCTCTATCGCCAAAGCAACCTAGACATCCCGAGAAGTAGAAGACTTAAGGACTTCTAGAATAGACTCAAGAACTAGAGGGAGTCACGAGTGTCCAGGGTCTTCAACCAAACTAGATAAGGGAACCACCATAATATACGATTCTGAATGGTGTGATAATAGGTTGGAGTTGAGCACGTGAGAACCAACCAATCCAAGGGGCAATGAGGTCTCTCCTTAGGTGGTCTTCATGAACCTATCAATGATGGTTATGGAGCCAAGCTACATAAATGTCTCTAGGTCTATCGTATAGTACTTGTGTTGATGTTGATAGAGGGAGATCTGTTGTTAACAAAGCAATGAGGTTTCCTTGTTCAACAACATGAGGGATG
The DNA here is from genome assembly GCA_027924585.1 of Larix kaempferi. Taxonomy (NCBI): domain Eukaryota; kingdom Viridiplantae; phylum Streptophyta; class Pinopsida; order Pinales; family Pinaceae; genus Larix; species Larix kaempferi. The sequence goes on along the minus strand of BSBM01001242.1, from coordinate 849,020 downwards.
TCACTGGATAATTGATATGACCCAAGGTGGGGCCCCTTGGATCATATCAATAATGAAGAGAACTAGGACTGAGACACCAAATGGGGATATTGGATTAGTGAGTGGGTTACTCAAACTTCCTTTGTTCAAAGCATGAAGGCATGATTGACTTTGTAGCATGTATTAAACTCTTGATAATATCAAGGGAGGGACACAATGGCGATAACTAGGAGACATAACTACAATGGGGATTCTCAAGTAGGGGAATGGAAGGTACTGAGGTTAACACTAAGGGGTTGATATCGGTAAGACTCTATGGGTGACACATCATAGAATGCTTTGAATAAAGGAAACTAGGGCTTTCCATTAGAGATCATACAAAATATCTAGTAGTGCTAAACAACAAGTTATTTTAAATGGTTTCCATGTACATTTTTTTTAACAGAAAAGGGGAAAAGGATTGTATTATAAAAAGGCTATTCACACCATTCATTACAAAAAAGTGCCAAGTCTGAGCTCATAAGTAGTCTGCAAAGAAGAGACCAAAAATTGCACAAGCCTAGATCTACAGAAGTTTCTAATCTGCTTCCTAGATTTCACCATAACTGAGGAGGGATATACCCTTACATACTGGAAATTGAGCAAAATACAAAAAAACATTCAAACATTGTTGGTAGGTGGTTTGGTAAGTTAGCATCGCAGCATCGCGAATGCTGCGACAAGTAAGAAGATATCGCGGAAGGCGGAAAGCTGGGCGCAAAGGAGAATATTTTATTTATTTTTGAGTCAGTTGGACCGCAGCATGCGAGTTTTGGGTCATTTGGACCATATGTTATGTAGTTTTGGGTCAATTGTACCGCAGTATGCGGGTTTTTGGGTCATTTGGACCATGTCAGTTAGATTTTTGGTCATTTGATCAAAGCGTTGGTTAGGAAGTTGTTAGTGAGTGGACAAGTAATGTAAAGGCGGAGGCCTATTTATAGTCATAAAGTCATATGTGTTGAAACACCAAAGAAGAATGTGAGAACGAGACCTGATCTTGGCATGCATCTGTAATTGTTATCTATGAGATCTATGTTTTGCGGAGATATTGTATCTGGGTTTTGCAGAGTTAATATGACATGACAGAGCTGTTTTGCGAAATCTCTGTGTATCTTCTGTTCTTTTATGGTAATGCATGTTGCAATATATGAATGATGCTATGTTTTCTTGCTGCAATTAATGCTTTACTGTTGTATTTGCTGCGATGAATGTTTCTGTTGAATAATGCTATGAATATGAATAATGTCGAAGATAATTGCATAAGATCTACTTCTGAAATGTCACAATAAGTTAGTTACTGAGCCGCAACATCCTCCTTCATTAGGCGGAAACATGGTTCCGTCGACTCTCCCTTGAACATCTCGAGTGAGACCTCATCTGCTCCGCAGGTGTTGTTGGACAGGGTAAAACTTGTTTGGGGCGGTGCTCAGGGAGATCGCCGTGGTCTGGATGTCGACAGCGAGTGGAACCCTTGTCGATTGGGTTTGAGTCAGCAAATGGTTCCGTTGCCGGGACCGTGTGCGAAGTGAAAGGAGGATATGTTGTGGCATCCGACGCAATCGGAGATACAAAGCTGGTCGATCAGAAGTTGCAAGAATTCACTGAAGAAGAAATCTGGAACACTCGACTGACGGTAGATCAGCGGGTGGGAAGATATATTCACGACGGTCCGCACGAATATTTTTTCTGCGAATTTCCAGTTATCTTGTATGAGTGGTTGGAAAAATTGACTTTTCAAAAGAGGAACTTCCAAGGTGGTGAGTCGAGGACCTGGACTCCAAAGCTGATCTAGGAGTTGCAGGAAGTTGACAACAAGGCGTCGCGGGCTGTCGAAGTTTGGATCGATAGCATATTGGAAGGTTATATCACTGAATTTGCGGTTGATACCCAAAAGTCTTATAGTGAAGCTGAAAGATATTTTTTTCGCGGACCCCGGGGAAGGTTTCTGCTGTCGCTCCAACTGTCCATTAAGATGCTTATTTGTGAGGGGTATATTGAAGATGCATCTGGATCAGTAAACAGCCTGGTGGGCGGAGGCCGTGGGTATCGTGACAGCAGGGGGCGGTACATGGAATGATAAGGGGTAAATGGGTGCGGGTCATGACGAGACTGTGAGTGAAGCCGAGGAAGAGAGTGGTCTTATGAGGGGAGGAGCAAGGTTTCAACAGGAGAAGAGGCAGAGGACAGGAGAAGGTGCTGCTGCGATCGAACCACAAGTTCATGAAGGAAGACCACATGGGACGAAGTGACCTCACATTATGGACAAGGAAAACCAGGCTACGCCCAGGATAGAGGCAGGACCAAACCCCAATAGCAATGTACCCACACCTCCGTTCACTATCTGTCCACCAGTGAGAAACACAACTTCGATTCCACCGGGTCAACACAACTTGCTTGCTAGTAGTTCACTGATTGCAAGAAGGAAGCCCAGGATGGCGGGTGAGGACGTCAAGTTGCCGTTGTTCCATGGGAATGGGATAGATAACCCTGAGCAGTACTGGTTTTTGTGTGAAGCGGTATGGACCGTAAAACAGATCAGTGATGATAATGCTAAGAAAGGACAGTTAGCGACAACTTTGCGAGGTCGCGCATTGGATTGGTTTATGAAGTTTGTTCTAGTCCCTACTGGAGCTTCAGAGAAGACGCTGGATGATATCAGGAACGGATTGATCACAGAATTCAAGAAACCCAAGTCGGAAGCACAGTACATTACAGAGATGAAAGAGATTAAGCAGTATCCCAATGAAACGGTTTGGGACTTTGACCAGCGATTCAAGATACTGATGGAAAGGGTTAGTTTTAATATGAGCATTGTCCAACATAAGGAATGGTTCATTGCAGCACTGCTTCTGCACATTCGACTACCGCTGATGCAACATAACATTACAACGCCCAATGAATCTCTGGAGATTGCAATGCGATTGGAAGCGTCGCCAATTGGTGAAAACACAGCTGGGATGTCGCAGATTCAGACACAGCTGGATAACCTGACCATACAGTTGCAAGATCTTAAGAAGGGAAAGGAGTAGCGTGAAGAAGTATGGTGTACGCGATGTCAAGGAGAAGGGCATACTAAGGATAATTGCCCAGACTTCCACAATTATCTGGTTTCAGGAGCACCAGATCCATTGAATGGCGGCGGCATGCCATGGTGTCGTGTTTGTTAGGTATATGGACACTGCCATGAGGAATTCCCATACATGCAGAAGATGGTCACAAAACCAATGAATTTGTATTGTACATTTTGTAAATCTGTGGGACATGACGACAAAGATTGCTGAGCATATGGGTTGCTACATGAGAGAACATACGACGCATTCTATGTGAAGGATGACCAGCGTGCCGTACAACAACTGCAGCTGCAACCGCAGGTAGCTTAGCCACTACCTCAATCGCAGGTATAGTTTGTACCGCCACAACAACCACAGCAGCTTATGCCGCAATATGCTCCGATGCAAATGGCTCCATAGCAGCCATAGTACGTTCAGCAAACACAATATGTGCAGCAAGGGCAAGGCATGCAACCAACTCTGATGCAACAACAGTACAATCAACAGCAGTACCCACAGCATAGCAAATTCCGGGGAGGATTCCGAGGTGGACGCGGTGGCGGATTTGGTCGTGGAGGAGGATGAGGAGGTTGCAGACTTGTTCAGTGTTATCACTATGTGGTATGGGGGCACTATCAACGAGATTTCCCACTATTGTAGACACAGTGTACATTTTGATTTGTTAGAGATCATACAGTGGAGAATTTCCCACAGTTGATTGCGCGATGGCAGGGAGGAAACGTTCCACAGTTGCAGAATCAGAATCAGGCGCAACAACCAGTACAGAATTAGGTGCAGCAACCGGCGCAGAACCAGAATCAACGCCCGAACCAGAATGCTAATCAGAATGTGAACCAACTTGGGAATCCACCGCTGAACCAGAATTAGGGTGCGAGTGTTGCAACAATTTCAACGGAGCCAAGGCCATAAGATGCGGCTGTTGCAGTGATCAGTCGTGGAGGTGAAGCGAACGGAGGGGATAACTCACACCCGCTCATTCGGTTGGCAGGGAAAAAGAAGGTGTCATTTGATATTGAGTCCGAGTGTGATACATTCTTTCAGGCACGTCGTGCGATGGACCAGGATCGCGGTAAATCTATTATCTGCGACATGCCCCCTATTTTTTATGCTACTTTAGAGGCAGGTCCGTCGACTCCGTCTGGAACATTGTAGAAATTTCTTGAGAGCTGTTTATTATTGGCAAGGGATCCTGCTACTCTAGATGAGATCGAGGGGTTGTTGCAACGACTGACCAGGGGACGGCAAGAATCTACGGTAAAATCCTTACAGCAATGGAAGACCGGTAAGGAGATGCGCATGAACATACAAATTGGGGACTATGATGTTGATTCGGTTATTCTGGATTGTGGTTCAGATGTCAACATCTTAACTAAGCAGGCATGGCAGAAAATGGGGAGCCCCCCATTGAGCTGGTCTCCTGTATAGCTCCGGTTAGCTAATCACGCTAAGGTAACACCGATTGGGAGGGTTCCACGTCTGGTGGTGGACATCAAGGGCATGAAGACCTATGCTGACTTTGACATCATCAAAGTGGTTGAAGGAGGAAGCTCTTATCCCGCGTTGTTGGGGATTGGATCGGCTAACGACAGTGGAGTGATAATTATCTTTAAGTGGCAGATGATGACTTTCGAAAACCGCGATCTCAGAGTCATAGCTTCGTTGGATCCGACTGAAGGACGCAAATACATTGAGCCAGTGAAGGACAAAGATCCCAGTGGATGGGACCATGCATTCAATATTTTCGAAGATTATATTCATCCGACTGCCAACGGTGAGCTGGGATGGCGCAGTGACAGTTCTGCGTCTTTCGACTCTAATGACGCATTAGAACATTGGCAGAACCGCTTGCATGAGGTGTTGCTCTGCAAGTGCGGGTTAGTCATGCAGTCGTTATGCCATGTTGCGACTGAAACCGTTACGCTACCAGTATACGAGGGGTTTCCTGGTCTGTTTGACTTTCTGACGGAGTTGGAGGAAAGAGTTTCTAAACCACAGCGACTGCTGGCAGTGGAGGAAGCACTGAAGGTTGCTCCAACACGCTGGTGGGCGACACATAAGAAATCAATCGACGGATGGCCGCAATGTAGGAGATTGATGACGGTTCACTTCGGCGATACTGAGGTTTACCACACAAGGAAATACGAGGGTCGAAATGACCCTGGAAGTCATTTGATGGAGTGTCAAACATTATGGGCATCACGACCAAGAGATGAGTGGGTCCATTTATCCATACTTTGGACGAAATGACGCGATCATGGTATACTGCAGCTGAATTACGGGGAGAAATCACTACTTGGTTGGAGTTGAAATTTTTCTTTACTCATACATTCAGTTTTGCTGATCCCACACCAGATGTCCATAATGCTCTGCAAATCATTCGTGATGTGGTTCTAAAAGTTGTTCCAGTGGCATATCCTGCGGATCTGCATGCGCACCACCAGATGCAATCTATGATGGAATGTTATAATATCACTGGTGGGCCCGAAGATGGTGATGATCCACGAAATGTCAATATTCCAGAATCTTAAGGGAGTCGCAATGTGGTACCACCTAATGCACCAAGTGACCTGATCAGCCAGCCTTTGAAGCTTCGCAAGATCAATATTGGGACCGAGACCACTCCCAAGTTCGCGAATGTTGGGGATTATTGGGATGATGAGATGATGGGAAAGGTCACTGACTTGCTGCATGAATTTCAAGATCTATTTCCTACGAATTTCTCTGAGATGAAAGGTATTTTGTGCGACTTAGGGGAAATGAAGATCCCATTGAAACCAGATGCTGAACCAATCCGGAAACGACCTTATCAGCTGAATCCGTGCCATAAGGAGAGGGTCAAGGTAGAACTTGATCGCATGTTGGATGCTGGTATTATTGAACCGGTTGAGGAGTCATAATGGATTAGTCCTATGGTGGTGCAGGACAAGAAGACTAGCGAGGTGTGCATTTGTGTTGATCTGCAGAATTTGAATGACCCTTGCTTGCATGATCCCTTTCCGACCCCGTTTATTGATGAGGTCCTCGAAGGAGTGGGCGGCCAGGAGATGTATTCTTTCACGGATGGGTTCTCGAGCTATCATCAGATCCGCATTGCAAAGGAAGACCGCCACAAGACGACCTTTGTGACAGAATGGGGCTATTTTCAGTACACAGTAATGCTATTTGAGTTGATGAATGCCCCTGCGATATTTTCGTGGGTCGTTGTTGCTGCATTCAAGGATTTTATTCAGACGTTTTTGCAGGTATACATGGACGACTGGACAGTCTATGGGTTGATCTGCGATCATCTGGCGAACCTGCGGTTGATGTTGGAGCGCTGTCGACAACATCAGATATCGCTGAACTTGAAGAAGTGCATCTTTTGTGCACCATTTGGCATACTACTGGGTCACATTGTGTGAAAGCAAGGATTGTTAGTCGATCCAGCAAAGATTGCACTCATTTTGAGCTTGACACCGCTGACTACTATTAAGCAGTTGAGAGCGACATTGGGCCACACCGGGTACTATCGCAAGTTCATAAGGGGTTATGCAGCGATCACCGCCCCTATGGAGAAGTTACTGATGAAAGATGCGGTATTTCAATGGAGCCCTGAATGTCAAGATAGTTTTGAGATGTTGAAGGCTAAGATGGCTTCGACACCGATACTGGTATTTCCTTACTGGAGTAAGGAATTTCATGTCCATGTCGATGCCTCATCGATCGCGCTGGGAGTGGTGCTTTCCCAACCAAGAGAGGGGGATCTAGATGACCCCATTGTGTTTGCAAGTTAGAAGTTATCATCAGCGGAAAGAAATTATACCACCACGCAGAGGGAAGGCCTGGAGATGGTATATGCGTTGCAGAAGTTTCAACATTACTTATTGGGAGGACATTTTAAGATGTTCACTGACCATTCTGCATTGAAATACCTGGTCAATAAGCCTGTGTTGGGGGGGAAGATATGTCGATGGCTACTTCTTTTTCAGGAGTTTGATTTTGAAGTGATTGTGAAACCAGGGCGGTTGAATGTTGGCCCTGATCATCTGTTGTGGATTGAAATAGGCGAGGAGCCAACTAACATTGAAGACGGGTTTCCTGATGCGCAACTGTTTAGGGTTGAAGTAGTCGATGGCTACTTTGAAGACTTCATTCAGTTTCTAGCAACAGGTACCGCGCTAGAGGAGTTCACCACGAGTCAAAAGAAGTAGTTGGTGGTCAAGGATGCATAATTCCAGCTCGTTGCAGGCGGGTTGTACAAATTGGGCTCAGATGAGATATTGCGGCATTGTGTTCTGCCTCATGAGCAAGGGAAGATCTTTGAAAAAGCACATGCAGGAGTGGCTGGAGGGAACTATGGCAGTCGTGTGACTACCAGGAAGGTGCTTCGTGCGAGGCTCTGGTGGCCCACACTACATAATGATGCGACTGACTATGCGTGGTCCTGCGATGTTTGTCAAAGAACTGGGAAGCCATCCAGGAGGGATGAGATGCCGCTGGTACCGCAACTAACACTAAAGCCATTTGAAAAATGGGAGTAGATTTCGTGGGACCAATCAATCCACCAGGGAAGCGTACTGGTGCAAGATACATCATCACGGCGACAGATTATTTGACACGATGGGCGGAAGGTGCGCCCGTCGTTGATTGTTTGCGGCCACGGTCATGCGGTTTCTATTCGACAATATCGTAACACGCTTTGGCTGCCCTAAGATATTGCTGAGTGATCAAGGAAGCCACTTTCTCAATTGCACCATCAACGCATTGACGAAGGAATTACAGATACAACACAAGAAAAGTACACCATATTATTCGTAGGCAAATGGCACGGTGGAAGCTTTCAATAAGATATTGGAACATGCGCTGACAAAGGTGTGCAATGCGAACCGCGATGACTAGGATCTAAAAATCCCAGTAGTCTTGTCGGCGTATCACACTGCGTGTAAAAGGTTGAGGGGATAGACACCATTCAAGCTGGTGTATGGACAAGAAGCGATTATGCCAATGGAGTACATTGTTCCAAGTCTCCGCATAGCGGCAACAACAGGTATGGATGCTGTAGCGGCATTGGAAGAACGTCTAGCGCAGTTAGTACAAATGGAAGAAGCTCGCTTTATTGCAGGATTCCACCAAAGTGTGAAGAAGGATCGCCAGAAGGCTTGGCATGATCGCCACATCAAAAACAAACAATTTCAGCAGGGTGACTTGGTGCTGTTGTATGACAACAAGTTTATGAAATACCAAGGAAAATTGTAGATGCATTGGCTTGGTCCATATCGCATCAGTAGCATCACTTCATGAGGCGCAGTATAGTTGCAGCAGTTGGATAGAGTGATGCTCCCAAATTTGATTAATGGCAGTAGGTTGAAGCCCTATCTGTTGGGCTTGGAGTAGCGCGATGCGTGAGTCGCATCGGCCAAAAAATAAAAAAATAAAATTTTTTGGCAGGTTGCTCGGTGGTAGGATGGCGCACCGACAGAGACAAGAATGCGCAGGCAGGGAGGCTTGTGCTGCAAGTTAGAAGTGGTCCGTGATAGTGGAAGGGTCACGACTGGGTCAAATCAACAATAAATGCTAAAAGTTCATATCGTTAATTAATGGCGGTTGTTCAAATGATGGGCATTAATGGCGGATCCGGCTGCTCGACGGGCAGGATCGACGGCGGATTTGGGTCATTAATACAGAATTTAGGCCAACTTAATGCAAGATTTTGTTATGATTAAAGGGATTGCGTTGGATGCTATAAGAATGGGTCGAGAACTGTTCGAAAGGAACCTATTTTTAGTAAATGCATTGAGTTGCTGATTGAGGAGTTGAGTAGTGCTGAAGAGTGATGCTCCAGAGTGTTGAGGGAGTGTGGATAAAATTCTGTTGAAGTCAGAATTTAGGTAATTGCTAGCTGACGGGTGAAGAATTTTTAAGCCAAGAAGGGCTCCGGTGCGGCATGCCGAGAAACCCGGTGGTTGACGTTTCCAGTGGTGTCGAATCCCTGCTCAAGTAGTAAGCATTGAAGAAGAGGTCGTCAGTATGCTAGGTGATTCGGCCTTTACCGGCATTCCAAAGAAGCGACGGGGAGGTTAGTAGTCCGAGTTCCCGCAAAGCAAGCGGCAGCTTCGATTATCCACTGCAATGGCGGAAGAGGTTTGAGTGCATATGGGGTAGTCCAACCGAAGAATTAATGATCCCATTGTGTGGGAGGGATTGTCTGTTGTCGACATCACTAGGTATATTCCCCCTAGTCGGTCGGATGTAACCCCTCTCAAGGTGAACAAAAATCAAAAGTATCCATTGAGGATGCCCGCGCTCCCTACTGGAATGGAGTGCTCTGTCCATATTGCACTGACGTTGATGCGCTTGAAGTATGGCGATCACGATATGGTGTCCTATCCAAAAATTTCCTCGGACCCCTATGTACCAAAGTCACAAATCACTGGGACGCTATTAGAGGGGACCCTTCAGGATCCTTAATTGTCATTAGTTACTATAGTTAAAGAAGTAGTTGGAGTGGGTGCAACTGCTCCAACCACATGTAAGATGTATAAATATACCTATCAAATATGAATAAGATAGCTGAATGCATTCCGCTCATCCCTTGTTGACTAGTTGATGGCATTTGATGTCGACGAATTTATAATTTGTCGAAACAAAAAGTGGTCGACATTATAATTAGGTATTGGTTTTCCAATATGATCGAGACTTTATGAACCGGTCAACTGCAAAGTAGAACATTTAGTCGTCCAAAAATCAACCAACAGTAGAAATTTACCCTGTTAGTGTTTGGAAAATTGCATCTCGTCGGCATCAACTAGAGCAATTCGTCGGCAATAATCAATCGGCATTAACCTTGGCCATTGACCGGAGTAGTCGGACAACTCTTATCAATAATAAATGCAAAAAAAAAACTGGATTATTTTATGTTTCATTCACGCAGCTCGATGCCATCTCTAGCCAATTCATGAAGTTGATCGACCATTTAAAAGATTGTCTCTCTTTCTTTATAAATAGTGTCGAATGATGTTATTTGTAAAATCTGGTCGAGGCAATGTCAAAGCATATGGTCGATACTTTATGTTTTATGGTCGACATATTAAAAGTTATTTGGTCGATATGGTCATTAATCGATATTGTAAGTGGTCGAGTCTTTTCATGTTAATATGGTCGAGAGTCGACCCTCTTTGTATTATAATTTTGTAATTCAATCGGTCTCTAGCTGACTTATTAAGTTATGTCAAGTCGATTCAGTCATCAGTCGACCAATATCAGTCGGTATCGACCACAAGTAGCAGCGACACATTCGAAACTTGCAGGAAGTCTCACAATAGATAAGTCTATGAAAAGCATGTACTCAAGCAGAAGAAATCTATACCACACAGAGAAAGCGCTTCACGTTTAATAATGACAAAAGAACACTTAAGTTGATCGAGCCCCCCGGTGTTGACACATAAACATCTATTTAACATCATTTCAGACATTTTTCCGGCAGTTGGTTAGTTGGTGCAATGGCAGAGCATGGAATCCCAGATGCTCTTGGACCGTGGAAGAGAATCCGACAGGAAGGTGAAAGGGGTAAGCAACTCGATTGGCCACTACCTGACTGCTGACAGAGACTAAAGGAGTCGCAGTTCGTGGTTGTTCATGTTTCTTCGGGACGAAGAAAGATTTTGAGGTGGGGGAGATGTTAGAGGGGACCCTTCGGGATCCTTAATTGTCATTAGTTACTATAGTTAAAGAAGCAGTTGGAGCGGGTGCAATCGCTCCAACCACATGTAAGATGTATAAATATACCTATCAAAGATGAATAAGATTGCTGAATGCATTCCTCTCATCCCTTGTCTTGATTATATCTCTGTGTGTGCTTATACTCTCTGCTTGAATACAACAGACGCCGATTTCGCAAGACTGGGCACGGGGTCTGAAACAAGCTGGCTTGTTGGGCCTCATTAACATGCCGCATTTCGGGCGACTACCGAAGGTGAATGCTTGCTTAAAGCAGCTGCTGGCCTGCTTCCATGATGGTTCATTATGGCTGGACACAGAGATTCCGGTCACTGTCGACCTGATTGCGAACATTACCGGGTTTCCTAAAGATGGGGTTGACCCGCCACAATACTTTCGAGGGAAGGCGAACGATAAAAAGCGGGCGAGACAGTTAGTTAAGCGCTATGGTTTGGAAAGGGATTCCCGTGGCTATCGCACCAGTAGTATCAACGATAAGGCAGTTCTCACTGGCGCAAAGATTTTATCCTGCAAGGTGGTCCGGGGCGGTCGACCCAATCAGTGCAATTCGAGGATTGTGGCATGTGCAGAGCAATGCACAGTAGGTGTCCAGATGAATTGGTCCTTGTTTTTGCTGACCTAGTTGGTGGAAGATGGCGTTACTGTCCAAGCTAGGAAGGGCTCCTTCACGTACAAATGGATTTTAATTTTGATCGCACTTGTCGGCTGGAAGGATCCCAGCACTTACCAAGGTATGGAGGTTGTGGCCACAACTAAGCGTCAGGGCGCGATATATCAAAACTTATGGTGGGTACGCGAGCAAGAGCGACTTCAGGACAACGCATTGCAGTTCTGGTTTTACTGGGAGATGCTCTATGATGCGGTAGTAAAGGTGCCTCAGATTTCTGAGGAAACCGCGGCAAAGTTTAAGCCGATTATGGTGTTTGCGATTCGGCCGCATGCTATTTATGTGCAAGCCAGACGCTATCCATCCCAGTAATGTTTTTTGACCCCTTATAAGGTGATGACGGAAGCGTTGGATGCTATTGTGAATGATTGACTGCCTGAATGGCGAGAACCCATGGGGTTAACGGAGATTGACACTGGAGTACCATCGTCAGGCCCAGATGATCGCTTATCGGTGCAGGACCAGGAGATCCACCGTGACTCAGATCAGGAATCGACATGGACACTGACGCCAGACGACAGTGATTGGGACCTTGAGGAACACTTAACAAAAAAGCACTAGGACCATGCGATAGTCAGTGGGTTGCCCCTGTCGTTGGAAGCGCATTTGGGATGACTAATACAAGCAATCACTGATGCATCCACTGTAGCGGCTCAAAAGATAACGGTGAAGGAAGATGAAGGTTTCCATGCGATCACTACTCGTATGGACTCCTTGTGTGATATGGTTTTGAGGAAGGCACTTGAAGAAGCATTGGCGCAGCCAGTTGGCACAATCAGCACTGAGCCGTGGGTTAGGAATGTTGATATTCCCCCGACTACGATTGTGACTAACAACGAGGATTTGAAAGCCTTGTTGCAGCCATTGGAGAAAGTGACCATAAATATCAATGCGTTTCCAGCGGCAGGGTTGACAACTATGCAAACAGTTACTAGCCGGGAGATGGCGGACAGGATGCACAAGATTAGTGGTAAGTGTCTACATTTGCAGTAGAGCGAGGCAGCTGTGAAGTAAGCAATCACAGAGTTGATAGGAAGGGCTTCTACATTGCGGTACGCTATGGACGAGCTGGCAGAGGACATCAAGAAGGAACGAGCTGAGAAGGCTCGAGTGATTGAAGAGTTGAAGCAAGAACAGGATCGCCTCATGGTGGAAAAGGCCACCTTATGGGATCGCAATGTGCAGATAGAGATGACCGTTGCTGAGGATTGTCACCATGTGCCGGAGCTAACTACAGAGTTGGACGTGATTCAACGCGTGTAGCAACTTGGGTCTTCCATTACTCGACTGCAGCAGGAAAATCGGGTGTTGACAGCCATGGTGAATCCTGGCACACCCCAGGATCAGGTGGACGACTGCAAACACGCCATTGAAGAGGTCGCAGTGCAGATGGCGGAGCTGGAAACGACAGCGACGAAACTCACAGCTCACACAGTGCAGTTTTGGGGCTGAATTGTTCAGGACGAGCAGTTTGAACAATTGACCAAGATTTGGCAAGAGGCGGAAGGACAGTTGGCGACACTCAAGACGGCGATGCACATGATGCCACCAATAGAACAGGTCGCCAATTTGGTGGAATTGAAATCCTTGCAGCAGCACGTCACCAAGGTCAACGAATGTCAAAAGAAGTGCACTGCGTAGTTGGAGGAGTTCCAGGAGGTTGGCGGTCAGTTCATGAAAAAAGCCGGGGAAGTCCTCCAGTTCGTGCAGGAAGGTCGTCAACAAGTCGCGGCGAAGCTAACTGCGCATCCATCTCCCTAGGATGTGATCGACAGTCAGGCGGTGGTTATGGAAACAAAGGAGCAGGTGGCGACAGTCGAGCAGCAGTACGAGGATTTTCGAGTCAAGATGACTAAGCACACGATGTCCTGCTGATGTGGCTCGAGGGAGAGCCACAAGATTGTGTTGGGGGCCTGTTGGCAGGCGGTTTGGTAAGTTAGCATTGCGGATGTTGCGACAAGTCAGAAGATATCGCGGAAGGCAGAAAGCTATGTGCAAAGGAGAATATTTTATGTATTTTTGAGTCAGTTGGACCGCAGCATGCGGGTTTTGGGTCATTTGGACCATATGTTATGTAGTTTTGGGTCAATTGTACCGTAGTATGTGGGTTTTTGGGTCATTTAGACCATGTCAGTTAGATTTTTGGTCATTTGATCAAAGCGTCGGTTAGGAAGTTGTTAGTAAGTCGACAAGTAATGTAAAGGCGGAGGCCTATTTATAGTCATAGAGTCATATGTGTTGAAACACCGAAGAAGAATGTGAGAACGAGACCTGATCTTGGCATGCGTCTGTAATTGTTATCTGCGAGATCTGTGTTTTGCAGAGATATTGTATTTGGGTTTTGCAGAGTTAATATGACATGACAGAGTTGTTTTGTGAAATCCCTGTGTATATTATGTTCTTTTATGGTAATGCATGTTGCAATATATGAATGATGCTATGTTTTCTTGCTGCAATTAATGCTTTACTATTGTAATTGCTGCGATGAATGTTTCTGTTGAATAGTGCTATGAATATGAATAATGTCGAGGATAATTGCATAAGATCTACTTCTGAAATGTCACAATAAGTTAAGTTACTGAGCCGCAACATCCTCCTTCATTCGGCGGAAACATGGTTTCGTCGACTCTCCCTTGAACATCTCGGGTGAGACCTCATATGCTCCACAGGTGTTGCTAGATGGGGTAAAACCTGTCTGGGCTGGTACTCAGGGAGATCGTTGTGGTCTGGATGTCGAAAACGAGTGGAACCCCTGTCGAATGGGTTTGAGTCAACAAACATGTAGAGAAGAACCAACCGTGCTAATCCCAGGATCCTTGCAGACCATATATGGGTTCATGAACAAAAGCTTCTTCCATTGGTCTCACATCTTCAATTGGAGACTCTTGACAATGGATGCATTCGGACATTTTTTCCATTTTGAAAATTTCCTCTTTAATAATGTTAATAGAACCCATTAACTCTATCATATTTCTCACCAAATCATCTATGCATGAATCCTGGCAAGTTAATTGCTGTGAAATGTACCTCATTTCATTCGTGGACTCTCTGAGAGCCTTATACCAACACAAAATGCTTTGTATACCTTGCGGAGATGATTCTTAAAATCCTCAATACTAGCCTTTAGGAAGACCATTCCTTCAGCTAAGACCACCATTGAACCAAGAACATAATGCTGAATGCGAACTGAATCTTGGTTGAACCAGGATGAAGGGAAAGGGGCTTCCGAATTCTCACAATTCTTCTATATCGAGCTTTCCTCTGTAGCCCCGCCTTTCTCCCTGTTTGGAATGATGAGGGAAAGGATTTCTAAATGCTCCCCAAGACACTGCGACAAACCTTCCTCAGATTTCCTGTCCTCACCGCTCACAGGAATGAGAAATACACTTGTATTTTTTGGCATTATGGCAGTTCTTAACCTCCCGAGGTGATAGTCGACTCCCACAAGACTCGTATTAAATGAAAATTCAAAACCTCTTCCAGTGAAGTGACATGCAAGGGCCAGGCCAAGTGAACGCCCACGTGTCCCTTCTCAAGGCGGGATAGAGGACAACTCCAGGCTCGTGTGACTCTAATGAACCATTCTGGTTCTAATGTGGTCAATGTAGCCAAAGCACTTAGGGAATGAACTTGAATCTTTGACTACCATATCCATATTTCATTGTTCCAAGGGTTAGGCAGTGATGCTGTTTTCCTTCGTTTGTGGGCCAAATTTTGAAATGCAGGGTTTATTTTTGTGAACTAATTTATTATTTTGGGCTCTGTATATTCTGGCACTAGGTGGGAGGCAGGCACCTAGGGGTGGTTCTTGTGAATCCAAGAAACATCCCCAACCGCGGCAATTTTAATAATAGAATATCTATTTGGACAGGGTTATAGGCATATTGTTTATCCGAGTTCAAGAACTCGTTTTTTTCTATAGTAAACTTGATTCTTTAATAAACTACCTCCTTAAACTAGGTTTACCATAAAAAAAACCTCCTAACCTCCCTCTCACCTCATGATGACACAATTAAACTTAATCTTGAAGCTCATTTTATCCCTTACATAATAAAATAGTTCCATTGGATGGCTTACACTAAACCCTAGCGCTAGAGGCCCTGAGGCTAATCTTGCAAACAAAATATTTTAAGAATTGAAGCATGAAGCAAAAGATTACTATTTACCAGCACATTCATAGACTTCCTTTGGATGAATCTTTTACTTACAAATATATTTTTCTTTTTATCTTTGGCTTCCAAGTGCTCAATCTCTTGGATTTTGTGACTCACTTTGTCTTCTGTCGATATTTCCACACCAAAATGGTTTCCTCTTCTTCACTATCATCATCTATGCCACGTGTCACAATCTGAGCGTTCCATGTGTCACACTGGAAACTAGATATCGACATTTTAACAACAAAATTCATAGAAATTTTGCTTCAAAGAGTTTCCTCGCAAGTCGAAATTTTGATAGAGAAAGAGAGGTCGCTCTTTCCTCAGGTTGTTTTATTTTGGGGTGTTGGAAGTAGATGCTAAGGAGAAAGAGCGGTCGTTCCTTCCTCCAGGGATGTTTTTTAGGAGTGGATAAAGTAGATATCGACACTCTAAACACAAATAGGAACATTGCTTCGCAGAGTTTTCTAGCACACAACAAAATTTGAACCCAAAATCCGACGAGATAATCCGACGAAATCCGATGAAATTGACTGTGTCGTCGGATTTTACCTTTCAAATTACGAATTTTGATCAATTTTTTTAATTAATAACTGTCATTGTCGGATATTTGACGCTCGTCAGATATCCAACTAGAGTCATCGGATATCCGACGAGTGACGTCGGATATTCAACATATATATTATAATGATAACTATGGTAATGTTGTCGGATATCTGACGAACTATAAATGTTAAAAAATTATAAATTAAGGAAACATTCCGACATGTTTTCTATACAAGCGACGGTTTGCAGAAATTATATTATTCACACGGATTGTTTTCCGTAAAATAATACACAAACCTTTCAATTATTTTTTTGATTAAAAATAGAGAAGTGTGGAGCTTGATTTTTTAAGATCGATAATCTTCATTCAATCTCTTTATGAGAAAATGTCAAATAACAATATTCCTGATCCAGACGAACAAAATCGACAATTGCTTGCTAGATTGTGGGATGGACTGAAAAGAAAGGGTGATGGGAAATGTTATTGTCCATGTAGTCAATGCAGGGGTTTTAAAAGGAGAAGAATATAGATCACAACAGCCAGAAAATATTACAGGGAACATGGACACGCTGAAGGGGGACATGAGTATCGTCTATTTGTAAGTTTTGCATTATATATGTTTTTATATTGGTTGCTTTTGTAAATGTATGTATTATTTTAATATTTATTATATTAACTAATATCTATTGATGGTTTCATGTAATTATAAAGGAAATACATCCTACGACATATCGTTCGGAGGACGTGCTTTCAGAACAAGTACCGGAGGAACATGGAGCTATGAATAATGGAGAACACGTTAATGATCATATTGAAGAAGATGATCATACTAATAACATAACTGAAGATGATGGTACAAATACATTGATCCATGATACATTTAATGTTAGAATGGACGACGATGATGATGATGATGATCATGAAAATGATGACTTTGATGATGTTCATGATTTACCTCTTCTTGAGAAGGCATACGAACCCCTTTATGAGCGATCCAACACAAATCTTCTCTCTCCTATATTGTTGATAATGAACTTGAAGGTTATGAATGGAACCACATCAGTCACACAGATGTTAAGGTATGTAATATATTCCATCACATATATATGATCGCGCTAAAGGTTATCACTGTTCGTCTAGTAATTTTATTGTTAATTCATAAGTCAAATTAATATGGATGAAATGTGTTTCATTAATATTATTTATATATTATATTAACTAGACTTTTATTTTAATTTGTTATAGCTTGATAGCTGAATTTTCGTTACCACCATCAAATATTTTACCTCGCACATATTGAGATTTATCTGCCACCATGAAAGAAATTGGAATGTAGTATGAAGCAATTCATGCATGCCTCGATGACCATGTTATATATTATAATCAACATGAATTTGAAACAGAATGTCTGGAATTTCATATCAATAGATATCAAACATATCAAGTAACAAAAAGGGTGCCTCGCAAGGTTCTTCATTATATTCTCATTATTCCACGTTTGCAACGACTGTTCAGGTGCAAAAACATATTGCAATTTATGGATTACCATCCATGGAACGTAAGTCAAGATGACATTATTCGAATGCCTGCAGATGGGTATGCATTTAGAGATATGGAGGAAAAATGGCCTCACTTTAAAGAAGAACCTCATAATCTTAGGATTTCTTTGGCAGCAGATGGTGTCAATCCATTTGTAGAGATGAGATCTGTTTACTCATTGTGGCCTATTTTTTTTATCAACAATAACATTCCTTCATGGTTATCAATAAAGAGGGAGCACATAATGTTGTCGATGATTATTCCAGGTATATTGTGTCTACAGTTTTTTTTTTTTTAATGTAGTGGCATCTCATTTGTCGTATTTTGTCGCATAATTTCACATATATATATATTTTATTTTTCTCTTGTGCATGGTTTATATATCTAAACGGTTCTCATAATTATATATTTTATATGTTCAAATCAATCAGGTAAGTACCAAGTTAAAGATATGAATGTATATATCGAACCTCTTATTGACGAGCTACTAAAGTTATGGAATGACATCACTATGTATGACGTATATAGACCAATATGACAAAGGCAATTTCAATTCCATGCAATGCTTGTATGGACAATACATGATGCTCCAGCGTTAACCCATTTTTGCGGTATGTAATTATAAGTTCCACTTTAATTGCATTTAATTTTATGAACTAGTTATTATACTATGCACGCATGTTTTTTTAAATAATCCATTCATTTTATATATAATTATAATTGACATAGATAATCGATCTCTTTATGTAGGTCTTTAGACAAAGGGAAAATTTACATGTCCAGTTTGTGGTCCTAAGATCAAATCTTGTCGTTCAAAAAGTTTAGGAAATGAGGTGTTTGATGAGTATAGGCACTTCCTCTCTAAGAAGCATAGGTATCGAACTACCAAAAAACATCTGTTCAATGGGAAGCAAGAGACTGCATTAAAACCGTAGAGAATGACACCTCGCCTATGGAAATTGCAATATAATAGAAATTGTCAAGGTACGTATGAATCATCCTATAGGAAATGTTATGTTTTTTTTTTATTGTGTGTTGTTTACTGTAATTGACATTGATTTTTGTAATTTCTTTATAAACTATGATTCATGATGGCCATCGTGATCATGAAGGCATTAATGGGCTTCCACGAGGAATGAAAAGTTATCATAAACAATTCAGTAGGTTGTCCTACTATGAGCACCTACAAATTGCTCATCTGTTTGATACAATGCATATCGGAAAGAATGTGATTGAAACATTATGGTGAATATTGGATGGAAGGAGTGAGAAAGAAAAAAATGTCAAAATTTGCAAAGACATTCAAGAAGGCAACCATGCAATGAAAGACGTCATTCAAGTTCATAGCAACGGAGACCAAATTAATATAAACTCACTTCCATGGATGTTAACGGAGCAACAAAGTAATGTTGTAAAAGAAGTCATGAGAAAAATTAAATTTCCCACCGGATTTTGTTCGAACATGAAGAATATCATAACAAAGAAAGGTGATTTTGCATGGGTGAAAACACATAATTGGCATATCTTCATGAAGGTAATTATTATGGTATGCATATAATTATTGCTATATCTTTTTATTCCAGTGCATATTGTTGGTATTTTGTTTGTCTACTTTTTGTAAAAAATGAAACGATTTGTATATTGTTACAATATGTTCTACCTCTCTCTCTCCCGGACAACTTCGACAACAATGCCAAACAAGTTATATATAATCTTGGGAATTACATGAGGTAAGTAGCAATTTTTTGCATGCGCTTAGTGTTTGTTTAATTCATCATAGAACTTATATTTGATTTTTGTGCACTAATTCATGTTATGTAATATAATGTTTTTTTTGTTAAATATCGTGATTGGTTTACATCACTTGTAGATGGTTTTCATCTAAAGAAATCCATAAAGAAGATATAAAGTATTGGAGGATAGAAATTCCTTATCTCATGTGATTGTGTGGACCTGTACACTCAAGGTCCATGTGGATGGTTGAGAGGCACTTGAAATTTTTGAAGGGTTTGGTTAGACAACGAGCATGTCCTGAGGGTTCTATGATGGAGGGATATATGGTATACCAAAACATGTTGTATATTAGTGAATATATTCCTAAATTAGCGTCAAAGCTCAATTTAGGTTGCATTTGTGATCCAGACTCCAATAAGAATTTTGAAGGGGAGTACCTAAAGGGGAAAGGTAGATCAAGGAAGGTGAAAGGTAATTAGTAGATAGTGGAGATTAATTAATATAATACATTTGAATGTTGATTTTTATGTATATATCATACATATTCTATTTTTAATATTCAATATGCATCAATTAAAAGTGTATACTTTGTTAAGTGAATATACATTTGTATTGATTTTAATCTTATTTTCATCAAACAGTTGGTGGAAAGTGGGATGCACTTCATTTATACATCGCAAACAATATTGACTGGATGAAGGTATGGATTGAATGATGTGAACAATCTGGTCATGGAATATAATGGGAAGGTGTGGCTTCATTGGTTAAAGCAACACATTGCAATGGAGATATTAATCTTACACAAAGGGAAATCGATTTATCATATGGTTTAAAAGATAAGCAGGCAAGCATATCAATCAACCACACTATTTATTTCTTTTGCGAACATATTGATGTACACATTGATTTTTTTCCCTATAGGGCATAAACATGCACTTAATCATAAATGGATCATGAATTAATATTTACGCGTATGGCTTGTTGTAGGTAAAACACCATAAGTCTATGTCGTACAATGGTTGTAAATATCGCATCAAAAAGTTGGATGAAACGAATAAAACATTAGATTGTGGGATATTTGTAGTCTTTGAGGTGACCAATGTTTCCTCTAAAAGTGACAGACATCCAGAAATCTAAGAAAATCGATACTATGGGTATTTGGAAGTTATTGTTCAGTGTGAATTCAACTCCTTCAAGGTAGTTCTGTTCGTTGTCAAATGGTACAGGTTACGATTGAATCAACCCGATCACGATAAAACTATTATTGAACATGATAATGAATTTACCATGGTTAATACAAGGTTGTTTGAGCCAGGAATGGAGCCCTATGTTCTTCCAAGCCAATGTGAACAAGTATTTTACTCTGAGGTTCCAGGTAGAGGGGGTTGGTCATTTGTTGTGAGACATGATCCAAGGGGAAGGCCGATAAAGTATAACTTAGAGGAAGGTAATGAGGAGGGTCTCGAAGAAGAAGACGATGTTGAAGATGATCAACATGATTTAGATGATCACGTTCCAGAAGAAGATGTCGAAGAATTAGTTGAATCAGATGATGTAGCAGACAATGTCCATGCAGATGATATCGACAATGACATGATGATCATAACTGACATCGATGACGATGATGATATGGACAATCCTTACAATGTTGACTCCGGATCGGATGATACTGATGATGACTTGGATGAAGCAAATGATGAAGTGCATTGAAGTGTATGAGGTATGCCTTAATATATCTACTCTATATATCTTGATTTAATATTGCGATAGAATTATTGAATTTTATTGGTACGTATAAATTAATTGTTTCTTAGTGTTTTTTCTATTTTCTTGTATATTGGCATATGTAATAATTAGAAACATTGCTTCTTAAGTATGACAAAAAAACACAATAATTTTTTTTGTACATAGATTTTGCCGGGTTATGGGGAATTGAGAGTGATGTGAGGGGGGGGGAGGGGCCATAAGAGCTTCCACCTTCACGTGGTTGTCCTTGCTCAGTAGAGAATATTAAATTATTCTTGAAACAGATAGAAGCTCAGTAAGGAAAGGCACAATTATCATGGTAACCCAAATGGCGTGCTTGATCATGTACTGCATGGGGCCAACGTTGAAATTTTTTAAATTTGTGCTTGGTTGGACTGAAATTTGGCATGGTTAGACTAGACGCATGCATTTTGGTGTGGGAGGGTTTCTAGACACAAACATGACCGACACTAACAATTCAAGCATCAAAAACCATACCTATAGATTAATTAATGTGCTACACGGGCCAACGCTGTAATTTTTTAAATTTGTGCTTGCTTGGACTGAAATTTGGCATGGTTAGACTAGATGCATGAATTGACGATATGAGAGTTTTTCCAGACTAAAAAATGTCTGACACTAACAATTCGAGCATTAAAAACCATACCTACAGATTAATTAATATGGCTACATAGGGCCAACATTGATTTTTTTAAAATTTGTGCTTGTATGGACTGAATTTTGGCATGGTTAGACTAGACAAAGGCATTGACTGTGTGGGAGGGTTTCCAAACTCAAACATGACTGACACAAACAATTCAACAATCAAAAACCATATTACCTATATTTTAATTAATCTGCTACGTCACGGGACCAACGTTGAAATTTTTTAAATTTGTGCTTGCTTGGACTGAAATTTGGCATGGTTAGTCTAGATGCATGCATTGACGGTGTGGGAGGGTTTCCAGACTCAAACATGATTGACACAAACAATTCGACAATAAAAAACCCTATTATCTATAGATTAATTAATGTGCTACATCACGGGGCCAACGTTGAAATTTTTTAAATTTGTGCTTGCTTGGACTTAAATTTGGCATGGTTAGACTAGACGCATGCATTGACGGTGTGGGGGGTTTCTATTCTCAAACATGACTGACACTAACAAATCGAGCATCAAAAACCATACCTATAGATTAATTAATGTGCTACACGGGGCCAACATTGAATTTTTTTTAATTTGTGTTTGTATGTACTGAATTTTGGCATGGTTAGACTAGACAAATGCATTGACTGTGTGGGAGGATTTCCAGAATCAAACATTACTAACACATACAATTGGACAATCAAAAACCATATTACCTATATATTAACTAATGTGCTACGTCACGGGGCCAATGTTGAAATTTTTTAAATTTGTGCTTGCTTGGACTGAAATTTGGCATGGTTAGTCTAGACGCATGCATTAACGGTGTGGGAGGGTTTCCAGACTCAAACATGAATGACACAAACAATTCGACAATAAAAAACCATATTTCCTATAGATTAATCAATGTGCTACGTCAATGGGGCCAACATTGAATTTTTTTAAATTTGTGCTTGTATGGACTGAATTTTGGCATGGTTAGAATAGATGCATGCATTGATGGTGCGGGAGGGTTTCCATACTCAAACATGACTGACACTAACAATTTGAGAATAAAAAACCACACCTATAGATTAATTAATGTGCTACACGGGGCCAACATTGAAATGTTTTAAATTTGTGCTTGCTTGGATTGAAATTTGGCATGGTTAGACTAGATGCATGCATTGACGGCATGGAAGGGTTTCCAAACTCAAACATAACTAACACTAACAATTTGAGCATAAAAAACCATACCTATATATTAATTAATGTGCTACACGAGGCCAACATTGATTTTTTTAAAATTTGTGCTTGTATGGACTGAATTTTGGCATGGTTAGACTAGACAGAGGCATTGCCTGTGTGGGAGGGTTTCCAGAGTCAAACATGACTGACACAAACAATTCAACAATAAAAAACATATTAACTATAGATTAATTAATGTGTTACGTCATTGGGCCAACGTTGAAATTTTTAAAATTTGAGCTTGCTTGGACTGAAATTTGGCATGGTTAGTCTAGACGCATGCATTGACGGTGTGGGAGGGTTTCCAGAATCAAACACGACTGACACAAAAAAATTGAAAATAAAAAACCATATTACCTATATATTAATTAATGTTCTACGTCACAGGGCCAACGTTTAAATTTTTTAAATTTGTGCTTGTATGGACTGAAATTTGGCATGGTTAGACTAGATGCATGCATTGATGGTATGTGAGGGTTTCCAGACTCAAACATGACTGACACTAAAAGTACATGAGTTTGAATGCATGTTTTGGCTAAAAGTACATAAATATTACATTGCAAATACTCTTAAAAAATGCAACATCGGCCTGTAGGTCCTCCCAAATCAGAAAGTTCGTCGATCCAGCTTCTTGTGCATGTTATTAGGTTTTGAATATTTAGATTACAAAAATATCACAATAAATTGGAAAAAAATACCCGTGTTTGAATCTACTTAGAAAGACTAGGGACTGAAATTGAATTAGTGTGACACAATTCCAAAAGTGGGAATATCAACTTTCAAATTCACGAAAATCGATTCCAAAAGTGTCATTATTGGGTTCAAAAAGTGCAAAATCTAGTTATGAAAGTGTCAATTTCAAATCCAAAAGTGCAATTTTGGAACCCAATATTGGCACTTTTGGAACCTGTTTTTGCACTTTAGAAAGGTTGTTTTGGACTTTATAAAAGTTTTCTTCAACCTATATTTGAAGCGGCTTGGACTGGAAAAATTCCAGATTTAATGAAATGGCCGTTATATAAGTGTCCTTGAATAACCAGTTTTTAAGATAGGGTATGAAAGGGATTCATGTAGCCTTGCTAAAAGTTGTCCTTACCATGGCACAAGGTTTTCCATTAGTATATTTGTCATCCTAATTTCATTTTGGGTAATACACCTCTTGATATCGTCAAAAAATTCCATTTTGGGTAATACATATCCAAATATTTTCATTATTGGAGAATCTATTAATAGAAAATACATTTCTAGTTTACCTATCCATTTCTCCAAAGATTCAACATCTATTATATATTAAAACCAAGTGATATTGAAGTTAACTTATACTTTGAAAGGTGTGCTTGTAAAAGGAACATTTGTCATAGTTGGGGCTCAATGAAGGATCTAGGTGAAATTTTGTAACATTTGAAACCCATGATACTTGAGGGTTTACCGAAGCAACATATTGATAGGATCTCTTACTTCATTAACTTTATTTCACTCTGCATGTGAGGTGTTTGGACTAATGAGGAGGTAATGAAAAGGGTCAATTGTCTTTGAAGGACCAAATTCTTATATCTAAACCTTCTAGGGGGTATGCACTATGGAACAAGGCACTCTCATACCATTGATCTAGATTAGGATGTGAATGAAATGAAAACACACATTATTATATGAAATAAAAAAGATATAATGAAAACCAAATTCAATCAACAAATCAATGGTGAAAACATTGTATAGTATAATGTCATTAATGGTGGTAGCTATCTCTCAAAAATGATGTGCTTGTTATGCTCATTTAGCAAAAGACCATAAGGTTGAAACATCCCTTTTTTCCACTGAAAAGAAAAAGAAAAGAACCATAACCCTAAACCTAGAAGTGGTAAGGTGCCAAGAGTTCGCCTTGTGTCATTAGGTTAAGTTGTTGTAAATGTGGATAACTATGCTTCCACCTTATCAAGAAAATAATTTTTGTGTACATTATCTATTTGGGGAAAGTGATTGATTCATGGAAATATTCCAACCTACAGAATTTAGAGGACCGCCCAACCCCAAGATATGTGCATCCTCAAGGTGTTTTACCCCCCAAAAATTTCTACAAAGGGCATGAGTCAAGCTCTAAATTTTTATGTCTTATTCCAATTTTAGATCTACTCAGGGAAGGCACCAAATGACCACAAAATTTATAAACTAATTTTGATCGAGAGGAAATTATTAAGGGCAAGAAACTACTACAAAATCACCACATCAAAAAATAAGTATATTTAAATTGTATAGATACTTTAATTTTATTCTTCTGCAAATATAATAGATAGGTTTAGTTGTATTTCTAAAGTATCCTCTTTTAAATTTGATAGGTTATTTATTACACTATACTCTTGTAGTGAAGGAATTTTAATTGGGAGTTAAAAACAATGACATGATATTATAGGAATTATGCCATTCATCTTGACCCAACGAGGAGAAAATTAATTATAATTATGATGACCTTGCTTATCACTAAGACCAAGAAGGTGAAGTGCATTTGAAAAATGTTTCTTATGATCTAGGTTTGGAATTTTAAAGAGTGATGTAATGATTGCAATGGTTGCAAGGGACTCATAAGGATTCCACATCAAAGCCAATTTTATTTCAAAAGGAGTCTACATCGAAGCTAGTGCTATTTTTGAGGAAGTAGTGTAATCTTTTACTTAGAATTAAATCAAATAATGTAATGTGGTTGATGTTGAGTGATTCCTTTGCGGATAACTATAATGAGATAGGGAATTAAATATGAAGGAGAATGGTCTTCTATGTGTGAAGATATTTTTATGGAATTTAGGTTGTTGTGTGTTGTTGGATAGCTAGATCACTGCAACACGATTTTTGTTTCTATATCACTAGAGATGGATAGCCAAATACTCAGAGAAATATTGTTGGATCCAAACCTTTCTACATGGCATGAGACTGGTTTTATTGGATTGTATTTCATTTATTAGATTGGTCAAATTCTCACTATAAATTTGTTTACAAACATGTTTGTGTTTTGGAATTTATTCAATATTTTTAGGGTTCTCATTATGCACAAAACTCTATGGTTTTGGTTCAAATGTTTTTAATTATTTCTTTCAATGACCCAAATACATATAGATAGAGTGGAAATGGTTGATATTCAGAGTTGGCCTTAGTGATGAAGTGGCTACCTAGTTTTATGTATTTAATCATCCAAGCATGTATATATATGTAACATTTTATTGTAAAAGGTTATGACACCATTTTAATTATTATTATATCCTTAGAAATATTGAACTCAATACCATCATCCTCTTATATTTTGTCACATTGATTAACCATATCACATAATCATGTCCTTATTGTATTTCACTCTTAGGTTCTTTGTTGTTAAGTTTTGATCACTTGTTTTGAATTATCATTAATGACGATGTTGACGATGTTGTTGTTTATGATGACGATGTTTTTGTTTATGATGATAGTGATGATTGTAATGTTGATGATGATGATGATGATGAAGACGATGACGATGGTATTGTTTATGATGATGATGATGATCGATGACGACGATGAAATTAAGGATGATGCTTATGATGACAAAGATGTTCTCAATATTGATGATGATGGTGACAATGATTATCATGATGATGATGATGACGATGATGATCAAGATGGTGGTAATGGTGATGATGATGATCATCACCGACACTGATGTCATCAACGTCATCATCACTAAGATTGTCATTAAATTTTCAATGTAAATTTTGTTATCAATTTTTTAAATAAAACCTTAATTTTAATTTTCAATATATATATGTGTGTGTATTTAATATATATATATATATATATGTATGTATGTATGTATGTATTTAATATAATTAACAATACAAAATTAATATTAAATACATAAAATAATAAAACAAAAAAAACAATACAAAAAAAGAACAAACAACAAAACATTACCTCACCTTTCCACCTCCCACGCCATTGTGTTTTATTGTTGTCGAATTCCTGACCGTGCACCCTTTGAGTTCGTTGAGCTATGAGCAGGGAATTCCGGCTAGGGCTTCCATTGCTGTGAGCTATGAGCAAATTGGGATTGTGGCCGTGCATCTGTAGCCTCTCGCATGTCCACCCATTGAGTTTGTTTTGCTGCGAGAAGAGGATTCCAACCAGGTTTTCTGTGCACCCATCGAGTTCGGTGAGCCGTGAGCTATGACCAAAGTTTGATTGTGGTCGTGCACAGGAGAGGGAGCCCAAGCAGAGCAACTGGGATAAGAAGCAATTCCTCCCAAGTCGGTGAGTACGAAGCCCTAAATTTTATGGTCCAATTCATACTTTGAATGGTTGATTTGAACCCCACCTCTCCTTTGGCCATGAATTGTTTGAATTGTTCATAGATTTGAACCCCATCTCTCTCCTTTGGCCTTGAATTGTTTAGTATGGTTTTTGGAAACTACTCCTCTGGCTCTAGTTGTTTCTCTTTGCACACTTCCTTTAGATCATATGCCATGTAGTGTGTAGCAGCATCATTGTGATGTTATACTTCTCCCCATCTTAATCTCCCTTGGAATCCTCGAGATGGAATCAGTGCAGGAGTGGAAATCTGAACCTTAGCCCTAACCAATTAAAATTCATTCTTTTTAGAGTATTAAAATACACCTTTTATTTGGATAAGTATGCAACTTTAAGGCTTGGTATGGAATGTGGCAAGTTTACATCCCTCACCCGATGGTAGTGTCCTTTTACTTGGTAAATGAAAATGTCTTTCTACTTGGAAAGGGTGTACATTTGTCCATTTCCAATATGCGGTGTCTTTCATTTTCTGTGCGATCATGTAGAGACTTTTTGACTTGATGTTTTTGAGACATATTTTCTTCTTGACAGAGAAGCATGCAAGATTCTATGGGTTGATTGTACAGCCTGTATGCTCACAATTTACTTCTAGTCTGCATAACTTGTATTGTGTAGTTGGGCCTTTTTCCATGTGTGTTGGATTAGTGTTGTTGTATCCCACATGCCCATGGTGCCCTTTGTTCTGCTTTGCAATAAGCCGTACCATGAATTAGACAGATTCTAGGTATGGATCTGTACAAAATTGATTTTTTTATATGATAAGTGATGTCTATGTCCAGTCGAGTTGTGGGTTAAAAATTGGGATAAAAACCATGGAAAATGTGGACCCAACATTTAGTTCCATCTTTCTTAATTATGGCTTTGCTTGTGATGGAATTCTTGAAGGTGTTATCAGTAAAATGGTTAATTCTAGAAGCTTCAATTATTCTCTCAGTTTTGGTGGAGCAATGGAAACTGCTAAGACACTTATTTCCCATATTAATACCCCAAAGGATGATCATGTTCATGTTGAGCATGTGCCTACATAGAAGGTAAGTGATAAATTTTATATTTATCTTCCATGGGAGGGTTCGTGATATAATGGCATGTTAAGTTGGTCAAAAGACATGACATATAGAAGGTCATAACAATGTTTTGGACTCTTTGGGAATTAGAAACAAAATAGCAATGTCCAGAATTTTGCACTCCAAACAAAACAAGGTTTTTCATTCTTCAAATTCAATTGTTGTTTTGTCAAGCTCTCTTCACCTCAACCAATTTTCAAGGTAAGTTTTAGAGTCAATTTTCAAATTATTTTTTGGATACAACTAACCTTTAGGGTTGAATCCTTATTTTTAATGATTGATTAGATCCAACATGATTAATCAAAGACATGGAATGAAGCTAAACAAGCTCCTATCCATTTTTAGTAATAACTATGTGCATGTATATTGTTCTTTCTAATAACTACTTTTCATTCACATCAAAAGGTGAGTTCAATTTTATCTTGTTGAATTTGGGTGTGCATGATATCTTGCCAAATGGTGGTTGATCTCTTAGCTGAAATTGAGCAATAACCTATTGATTTTCGAAGGAAATGACTAGAAAAAGAAAAGAGTTTAAATAATCCTCACGATGATTTAAATAATCCTCTATAGCTTCTTGAATAGTGATAGTGAGAAATAATAATGTTTGGATAGTAAATTTTATAATAATTTTTAGATTCTTAGCTACTTTTTAGAATAGAAAATCATTAGTAATACCCATGTGAGAAGGAAACTCTCCAAATGTAATGGTTGAATTAATTAAATTTAAATTAAATTTGTACTCTTGTGGAACATAGGTGACATGTGACTTACAAAAAGTATGTAGCAAACAAGCAACCTAAAAGTAAATGGACAACAAGGGGTCATGAGTGGAAAACTTGAAACTAATTTGATTAAGGACGTGAGTTTAGAGTCTGTAAAGG
The DNA here is from genome assembly GCA_027924585.1 of Larix kaempferi. NCBI lineage: Eukaryota > Viridiplantae > Streptophyta > Pinopsida > Pinales > Pinaceae > Larix > Larix kaempferi. Next base: position 819,681 of record BSBM01001242.1, on the reverse strand, counting down.
CATGGAAGTGATGCCTAAATAGATCACAGTAAAAATACCTTGTATTAAAGCCTCATATTCTACAGTGTTACTGCCCCTCTAGCAAGTTGATTAATTTTCTTTTTTGACATGTCTTTTACTTACTGACAATCTCTCGAAAGAAGTTTGTTCAAATCTTGATATTATGATTGGGGCTAAAAAACAACAACCTCAAATAAGGGATATGTTTCCTGATCAAACAATTCTTATTTCCACATCTTCATTAAGTTGTTCATTACAACACCACCCACATCTTCATTAAGTTGTTCATGTACGAAACCCCTAGGCAATCTCATCGAATTAGAGGAAAATCTCTTGAGTTTGATTCTCTGTATAAAGTTAGAATAAGGAATAAAAATCTTCAAAAGTTACATAGATTTATCGTTCATTAAGAGTATTATTTCTGTTGTCCTTGGCCAACAAAACATGCCGCCTATTTAGTATAACCAATGGTGATTGAAAAATAGAGCCATGATGTTGAGGCTTTCTAATACTGAATTTGTAGGATAATAGAGGCATATTGTATTGGTAGGTGATAACATTAGCGGTCTAATTTTATTTCCCTAGCAAACAACATTATCAGCAACATCCGAGGGTAGACTAGAGGGTGCATCCATAGCTCATTTCATACATACAAATTTAGATTTTTGTGGCATCATTAAACATACAAAAATCAGATTTCATCATTACCTTTAAATCTCAAACCTTGCATCACCAAACAACATATAAAGGTGCATACTCACATGTGAATCTAAGCACCAAAACTCAACCAAAAAAAACTATTAACGTCAACATCTACAGGGTTGATTTGAGGTTGGGAAAACTAGAGTTATTCCCTACCACTAAGTTTGGGACTACTAGAATATTTTTACAAATGAGATACCTTACAATAAGAGGAAATTTGTTCATGTAGTTTCCATCCCATATGTGATGTGAATAGGGTCAAGTTGTATAAAATTGTTGGCTAGGAGAACCGACATGTGTTATGTTGGGAGGAAGTGGTGTGAATTCTCCATGATTAACTTAGTTTATGTAGTAGTTTCTTCCTCATCCATTATTGTTTCAATCGGTTAATACACACTTAAATATCTAACACATACACATACACATCTAACACATACACATCTAACTTGTAAAGATTTTGTGATGGTTGGTCTTCCTCCCCATCAAACTTGCTAGGTTTTTACTAGGTGGCAACAGGGAGTGTTATTTAGTATTTTTTCTTGCACTATTTTTATCAATTTATTAACTTCCACAATAGGGTGTATGCTAAAAGCTTGGAAAATGTAAATCCCACCTAAATGTTTTCCTTTATTTTACTTTATATACTATTTTCAATATTGTTTAGTTAAGAGGGTATGATTGAGAAATCAATACATTTTATAGCCACGTGGATGGATTTGTGGAATTATCCTTCAAGAATTGACCTTACAAGGAGCTATTGCATATATTTGACCTTATTTGACCTTCCATCTCTTTGGCAGGTCAAATAAGAGGTAGTTACAAGGAGCTATTGCATATAAGAGGCAGTTACAAGGAGCTATTGCATATATTTGACCTTATTTGACCTTCGATCTCTTTAGCATGTCAAATAATAGGTAGTTACAAGGAGCTATTGCATATATTTGACCTTATTTGACCTTCCATATCTTTGGAAGGTCAATTAAGAGGTAGCCATAAGGAGCTATTGCATGGATGCATGGATGCATGGTTACCCCATATTGTCATGATTTTGTATAAAATTGGCATCCAATATGCTAGTTTAGATGTTATATTGCTCATACTCTAGATATCAAGTGTGCTTGACAGACTCAAACCTTAATTCTTTTCCAAATTGTGTGCCAACAATTATGGGCATTCCTTTACCAATTATGGGCATTAATTTATGAGATTTGTTTGTTTAGCGTCAAACTCATTCCCATGGCTAATATACCTCATCATGACCACATGATCCATGTGGACCCTTCTTCATACAGTGATGATGAACTTTCAGGTTATGTGGAACATTTGTACATTTGAGAGAGAGATGACTGGTTGTACCTTACCCACCTTGGTTGATTTACTTTTGGTCCTTACACCTTGTTTTTTATTGGTCTTGTGGTACCTTGTCCTTGGTGTGTGGTTAGTAGGGTCATTTCTCCCATCTTGAGTTGTTTGTACCACCCTTTAATGTTTTTGGTCCTTTGGGTACTATGGTTGTTTGTCCCCTAAATGACCCTAGTACCCCACTTATGATTTATGTTATTATTTATGACTCCTTTTTATTTTATTTGTTATTTTATAATTTTACTTTTAATTTTTAATTTTTATATTTAATTTTTAATTTTAATTTAATTTTTAATTTTTTGTATTAAGTAGTTAAGACTTGTCATGTCAAACAAAATTGTTGGTGATCAGATCTGTGTTTTTTTTGTTAAGCTTTTACTTGCACTAAGACTTTTGCTGTAATCATTATTTGTGCTTTATTTAACTTTTGTTATGAATGTAACTGTCTTTGTCTAACTACTGTTGCATACAACCTTTCTCTCTCTCTGGTTTGTATTTACCCTTTAGTAGGGTCAGCAGGTTCCTAGTGTTGGCTGACCTCTGAGAGGTACAGTTTTGATTGAAAGTAATATTTCTGAGTATAAAACAAGAAGGTTCCACATTAAAGTGTAAGTACCCTAAACCTATCTTCTTTACTCATGTTAATGTTGATTAACTATTGTTAGTAATTACATGTTACTGTAGATTACTTTAACACAATGAGCCAATTGGTAGTGTTAATGTGGAAAAGTCAAAAGAGAAGAAAATTATGTTTTGTTACTGTTGTACTATTTAGTTTCAGTACTTTTTTATTAGATGTAATAAAAGAAAGGAGTTTACATACCACCATTCATATCTTAACACCCAAGGGTGTCTACCTCTATGGATTTTCTAATAATATGACATGACCCATGACATAATTTTCTCATGCAAGGGAATTAATTCACCTTGGAGCACCATATCATCATCCTATTTTAGAGTTGGGATCACCTTTACTCTCTTTTTTTATCCAAATATCAAAGCATATTCCATTACGTTATGTCCACTTTTTTATATCCAAATCTCAAAGAATATTCCATGATGATTTCAAACTATGTATCAAATAGTTTAACAACACATAGGATCAAAATTTTGATGATTCCTTCTTATACGAACTCGAGGCATTAAAAAATTATTTTTGGCCATTTTTTCCAATTTTGAACATGCAAGACAGTTAAAGGAAAAATCTCTTACTAATCAACATATGCATTTTCAAGCTTGGTGGAGGCATTCTAAATATGTATGATGATAGTGGAAAATGCATTCCTTAATGCCTTGCAATTTTCTAATATGAATTATGCATACCCAATAAGGTCCTATTTGAACTTTTTTCCCATGGTGCAGGTAGAACCAAACATGTATTTGTCAGATCTTTCTTCCTCAAGCGAGGGGAGTTTAGTAAGACTAGATGAAAGTGAGACATCCAGTAGGTATACAAGATTTATATCAACTAGATGTCAAAAGATAAGAAGAAAATTCCATAAACACATGGAATTTTTTCTTACTGAAGGGGGGTCATGTTCCTATGATGATGAAACAATAGGCGACATCGAGGTGCCCTTGAGGTAAAAACATCTAGTGAAACAATGGGTACCCAAGGATCTTCCTCAACTAAACACAGATTTTTGTGTGAAGAAGAGGATATATCGAATTGCACCATCGTCATTATATGGTTTGGAGTTGGTTTGCATGGATGGCATAAAGGTCAGTTACGCCAGATGTACAGAATTGATGGAGTATGTTGGACCCTGTTAAAACTACAAATATTGGATGCGCCTGGTCCAATATACACGAAGTACGCACAGATATGGATTGTCAACAAATTGTTTACAGTTGAAAGACAAAGATAAAAATAAACGAGCAACGTTGTACATTGATGGAAGGAAAAAATCCACAGGGAATATTGCGGGGTTTATAAACAGTACACAACCATGGTCTACAATTAAGCAACCCAACTGCATATTTGAGGGGCGTGAAGGAAACTGTGTTTTTGTATGTGCCATTAAATCAATAGCTACAGGGGAAGAGTTGCTGATTAATTACAATTTGAATCGAGTAGATACAAACACAGTTACTATGGGAGTGGTACATCTAACAATTTTCCCAACCTTTTATTAATGAATTTAACATATTATGTATTTTTCGTTAGTCTATTGTTATAATTTTCTATATTTATTTCGTAGGGTAGTGATTGAGTCATCTCCCCGGAAACTGGTCAGATGAGTACAACTTCCTTGAGGCAACAGGTATACATCTTTGTAATAGTACAAATATAATATGAAAAAGGAGTTTTTCTTGCTGTGTTTTTTCATGACTATATTCGTTTGGTTTAATATATAATGTTATTTGTATATTTGTTGCAGAGGGTTGATTGGGGAAACCACCCGGCTATTGATCAGACGACAACAACCTCGGGGCAATAGTTATACTTGATTGTAATTGTACAATTTAAATACATCAATTTTTTTCTTATTATGTTGTTTTCATGAGTATTTTGGTTTCGTTTGGATAATTTTTTCTATTTTTTTGATGCAGGGTGCTGTAAGGGGCACCTCCCTAGAAGTACATGATACCGGACCTGCCTCGAGGCAACAGGTATACATCAATGCAATTGTACAAATTTAATGAACACAAAGTTTTTTTTTTCATGAGTATATTCGATTCATTTAGATAATATTATCTATATACTTGTTGTAGAGTGTTGATCGGGGAAACCACCCGGCTTTTGGTCAGACGACAACAGCCTCGGGGCAATGGGTATACCTGATTTTAATTGTACAATTTAAATACATCAACATGTTTTCTTATTAATATTTTTCCGTGAGTATTTTGGTTTCGTTTAGATGATTTTTTCTATGTTTTTGATGCAGGGTTCTGATCGGGTAACCTCCCTATTAGAATATTGGGGCAGGTCCCCTATAACCATTGATCCGATGAGTAGATGATCCTCGAGGCAGTAGGTATAATTCATTGGAAATGTACAAATATAATATGGAACATAATGTTTTTTTTGTTATGTCTTTTTAGTGTGTATATTGGTTTCATTCTGATACTGCTTTCTACTTTTTTGCAGGGGGTTGATCGAGGTAAGTCCCCAGTTGTGGATTAGACGACACCAGCATCGAGGCATCATGTAAACCTAATTGTAATTTTAGTAATCTATCATGATCGATATGTTTTGTTAATATACTTTTTTCCTCAATCTATTTCTTTCACGTCAGTAATGTTTTATATATTTTTGTTGCAGACCACTGATTCGGTGTATGAACCAACATTAGAGCAATCAATAGATTTTGATGTGGATAAGTTGATGCCCGATGCTGACATTGGTTTTTCTCTAGACCCGATTAAGATGATAGAGAATACCTTGAGAAAAATTAATGAGGATATACTTCATGTTCTATTCATTCAGCCGTAGACATATGAGATTAGAGCCAAGATTGATTTTTTGGTAAAGAGATCGCATGCCTTGAAAGTAAGTTGTGGAATCTTGAATCATAATAAATTCATTTAATACTTTATAATTTTTACTTGTATATGATGGTGAAATTATAAAATATGGTTTTTATTTATAGGATTTTTTGTGACCCCACACTAGTGGTCAAGGCGGTGTTGGCCCCAGTGATGCTCGTGGAGAGTTGTCACATGAGAAAAGGACTCCATGTACATCTCATGTTCTATTGTTTTCGAATAAAAAGTCGGCAACAGGTTTCGCTACACCCCCGAGGCCAATTGGGAGTGCACCCTCTAGTGTCTGGTGCACACCAGATCGTGCAGAAGAAGGGGTCGATGCAGAGCCTACTAGTATTGATTTTGTTGAAGCAACATTTCCTGGATCTTCCCATGTCACTATCACAGGTACAATACATACAACATTTTTGGTGGACGAAGAGCTCATCCGAATAAATACAGAGAAGATCCTAGTTAATTATACATTGTTCAAGTTAGTGTTTATAATTTGATTGTAATTGTTGACGCAACGTCTATCGACAGGGGTTCAATTCGCATTGTCGCCAACAAACCACCAACCCAAACTCCCTTACACACTGGTTCGGAAAGGTGTAACCCTTCCCAGCAACACTTGTGTAGCAAGTGCAGTCTCACCCGAGATGGATAAGGGGGCTGCAGGAACCAAGTTTCCCCAGTGGAGTTGAGGATATGCTTTCAACACACACTACCCTTGCAAATACCAGAGATCATGACCTCCGCGGCATATTATCAATTCATCATTCACACATTAGGTTATTCACAGATATCAACATATAACAAGTATTCATACCAACATATTCAACACTGATTTGCATCAACAATAATCTTTAAACCCATAGCATATTCGCATCAACAATGCTCATTAATCCTACAACATAATAAACTCATTGCAAACATTCATCATCGCATAAAGACAGAGACATAAATTGCACCATAATCGAACATCCTCATGCATTCATTAAACCCTGCGGAATGAACATCGCAGAAAACAGTCAATACATCATGCCGATACTAAACCGATCAAAAGATGGATTGATTCTTCAAAAACTGGATCCCTTAGGCTTACAATCCTACTCTATTTATATGCTTCTATTCGGTTACAAAATGGTCCACATGACCAATTCTACTAACTTTAATTATTCTTGTGCTTCCGTGAACACCGCGAATGATCCTTCTTTCGCGAATTGACCCTTTCACGCCTGTCGGCTTCCGCACTTCCTGCAGGCTTATCTCGTGCCAACAGTAATATACCGATAAAAAAATTGTTTTTCAACTAATGATGGCATGATCATTTTGCAGTAAATGATGTTTTTTATAAACATATAAATGTTTTTTCCTTGGATATCTTTGGACCCACCATCCACACAAGGTGGGATAAACAAATTAAAAATTTAAAAGATGAGCTCACTAATCGGTTGGTTGGCCTATTCAGCAACGAGACCTTTAATCGTGCCCCAGTCCTAAAGAAGGCCAGAAAACATATGAAGATTGTCAGGGACCAATATAGGTTCACCTAGAAAGGAACCCTAGGTATGAGCGACCTTCGATGATTCCAGTTAGAGAGTGGAAATTCCTAGTGGAAGATGGAAAGCAGAGGGCTCTGAGAAAAGAAGGAAAGCTACCACTAGGCACAGGGAGGTATGCAATGCTTTTCACAATGCAATTATAAACGTTATTACTATTAATTTATATATCAAATTTGGAACATCTAATGTATTTCAAAAATTTCATAGGTTTTTTGACACATCAAAGGCCACAAAGGCAAGACAAGAAAAAATTGGTGAGCACAAGCTTGGGTTTGGTGGTTATTTGAATTTGGCGGCACGAATTGTAAGTATGGAAAAAACCAATAATGCATCCAAATAATAAATTGCAAATTATTTTTGTTTTATTGCAGTGCAAAAGGTAAATTCATGACGTTATGCAAATATGCAGGCCGACCGATTCAAGGAAGTGCCCACTGAGGAAGACTTGAAGCTTGGCTTCCAGCATGGCTTTGGAGTTGTTGTTGAACACCGAAAAATCTTGTCTGGGAAAACACATTCTTCTGGTGATCCATCTTGCACACAAGTATATAAAATCTATATAGTTTAATGAAGATTTATTACTTGTGCAATCTATTCATTATAAATAATTGCCATAAAATATTGACTCTGTTTTGAGCAAGAAAACAACAATCCACTCAATGTCGATGATAGACCACAACCAATCGAAGATCATGCTTCGAATCCAGGTAATGAATTTATTCATATGCTACAATTTTAAATATTGCATTACAGATGGTGACTATTAATTGTACTTTTCCATGTTTCAACTACAGAGCATGTAGAGGGTCACACTATACAGGTTGAGCCTAGACAGGAATATGAATTACATGATGTGGCCACAACAGGTAAAAAAACACCTTTGTAATTTTTTTTAAATGAAATACTTGTCATTATAATACTAGAATATATCAATGTAACATTTTCAAATTATTGCAGCAAATCCGGACCCCTTGCTACAAAATACACATCATGATTACTCTACTAGGAAGACATCACGTCAAGATGATGAACCACCAAGAACTGAACAACAAGTTCCAAAAGATGATTTTCTTGTTGATTTTGTAAAGAGAAAAAAAATAGAAAGAAGTGACTGAAGAAATACTGTGAACTAATTATTTTTGATAATATAATGTCATGTGTAATTTTTTGCCTATTGAATGAATGAATGGTTTAATGAATGTTAGCTTTTATTGAATGAATGGTAAATGTTTCTTTATGATGAAATCTACATGTTTGTACATAATTTTTTTTCAAGTACATGCATTGGGTATGGGGAATTGAGAGTGATGTGGGGGGGGGGGAGGGGCCATAAGAGCTTCCACCTTCACGTGGTTGGCCCTGTTTAGTAGAGAATATTAAATTATTCTCGAAACAAAGAGGAGCTCAATTAATGGCTATGATGTCCATGCCTTTCTACAACCCACTTTCGTGTCATCTAAATTTTGACAATTTCTTGGGGCTTGTTATGAAACTAAATCATCTTATCCTAATTTCCAAGCCTCTAACAAGGTAAGGAATTATTCATTTCCCATTGTTATTTTGTAATGTCCCCATTCAAATAAGTGCATAGTAAGACAATCCCGTCAATCCTACTAGTTTCCTAGGTTGGATGGGAACATGTGGGATGGTAATAAGGAAGCTAATAAATGATATTTAGACATTAGAAGGGTTCAAGTATTTAATAAATATGATGAATAAATAAATTCAAGAGAAATTCTAGGTGGCAAGTGGTTTTGGAGACATATGGAGGTGGTGGGACCCACACTAGCTTGATTTTTCAATGACACATGGCAGCTCTCTCTTGCCAATTCGAATTCATGGGAAGGTGAACACTCTTTGGTGAGTTGGTAAGTCATAACACATGGCATTGAGCATCTTAGGTCGAAATGGGATGGAATAGTAACCTCCATGGGAGAGGAAGAGTCAAATTGGAGACTAGTGGACACTTGGGCCAGATTCCCTAGTTTTATGACAACAATAATGAAGCATCTATGACATTTATGACAAAATTCAGACCTGACTTCTTACACCTGACCATTATGACATGTCAGCCCCAAAAATAGGCTCAAGGAAGGCGCTCATGGAGTTGGAGGAATCCAAAGAGACTCAAATTCGAATTTGGGAGAAGATGGAAGGTTGGAACTAGGAGACAAGTGGCAAATGAGGAATATTTCCTAAATGGAAAATTATTGAATCTATTGAGAGGATTTCGACCCCTTGAAGGCTAATGTTGGTTATAAAATGTAGAAATCAAGTATGAGAATGGCTTTTGATGATTTGAGAAAAATTGCATTTGTGAAGAGAGAGCTAGTGGATGACTAGTTTCTTGCCTTAGCCAATTTCGAGGGTGAAAGATTCCCATCCAAGTTGGTGTTTGGAGAGGCCACTCAGGTCTTTCATGGTGCTTTAATGGAGTTTTTATTTGCAGGTATCAGCTACAGGAAGTTTCATGGTTTGGTTTAGTGCAGCACTTTCTCTCCACCGTTTCCAGTTTTGAAGGCATATTCATGCTCCTTGAGGGAGGGCGTTTTTGGTGAGCACTTGTGCTTCTTGAGAGAGATTCTCATTATATATTTATGATTGTAATAGCTTCATATCCTCTGTTATTCATATTCAGAAAGTCTCAGGTCGAAATACCCACTGGTTGTATGCAAAACTATTGATTAATGAGCAAACAATGTCCATTTCCCCAATGCATTGATGTATGACACTATAATGTTGATTATTTCGAATGGATGGATGATTCTCTGATATATTTGTGATCAATATAATGCCATGGATGTCTTCTACAAGTTTCATGTACTGTACTTGAGCATTTGAAGCATTTTTACTCAGTTTAGTTGTATTGGGAGATGAAATAGTGCCATTTCCCCAAGGGTCGAATTGGGGGTTTTTGCTGTTGAATGTGAGAGAGTTATAACAGTAGTAAAAATCAATTAATGGTGCATATGAGACCTCAATAACATACTTAACACATTATATACCTCTGTTCATAAATTTGTGGGAGTTTGGAGGCATTTGGAAGGCCATTTTCAGTGTTACCTGGGGGGGATTTGATGCACAAATTACTAGTCAAAATTACCTATATTGATCAGAATACAAATCAAGTTTGCAGCAGTATTTGGAGGTCCATAAAACATCCCTGAACCTTATATTCAAGTCTAAATACCATTAATACACTCATACAGAAGATTTGGGAGCATTTGGGATGATTTGGAGGTCAAAACAGTTAAACTAGTCAAAGGTCGAAATTGGGGAAAAAGTTGAAAAATTGGCATTTTAATAAAATTTGAAAAAGGGATATTACAAGTGGTATCAGAGCATGTTCTTGGCACCTGATGGTCCTAACAAGAAGTCAAAAGAATAATCCACCACCCTTTGAACCAGTAGTTGAAGAGGTTTTTGTTGAAGAAGAGGAGTCTTTTGCTGAAACCATGGGTAGAGAGGAGGATGACAAATTAAAACATAAGGAGGAACTTATTGCAACCTTAGATCCATGTTTCTCTAAAATTTCAGCAAACATGGATAGGATAGGTGATAAATTGTTGCAAGGATTTGAATTGTTGATTAGCCAGCTTCAAAGCAAAGGGATAATAGGAGATAATAGCGGTTCACACTCAGGGGAAAAGATGAAAGGGAATGAGCATATTTTCTCAAGTACAGGACCTCATAATAGACCTGATGAATTTCAAAGCACACAAAGGCATACTGCACCTAAATTTCTCACACCCAAAGAAGAGCCCAATCTTGCATTGGATTACAAGAAACTAGTAAATGATTGGAATGATTTGAATGAAGAGTGTAAAAGAGGTGTACCACTCAGTGACTACATTGATGCTATGCAAAAGATTAATAGGAAGGGAGACAATAGGAGTCCATTCCAAAACAAAGAATTAAATAGTGCTATTGGAAAAATGTCACTTCCTACTTTTGATGGTTCTTCTCAAAATTCTGCTAACACTTGGGTGCAAAAATTGGATGTATATTTTCAGCTGAATCCTATGTTGGAAGAGGATGCATTAAAAATGGCCATTTTGCATTTGGAAGGAGATGCCAATGAATGGTGGTTTCATGGGCTGAAAACCTTGGGTCATAATCAGGTTAAAACATATGGAGAATTTGTTGACAGGGTACTAGAAAGATTTGAACAAAAAGATCCAGAATTGCCTTTCAAAGAACTAGCTCAATTGAAGCAAACTGGGTCCCCTACTGAATATATGTTGGACTTTCAAAAATTATCAGTCAAGGTGGCTGATGTATCTATGGGAAGATTAGTATTGCTGTTCACTGAAGGTTTGGCTGAACCCTTAAGAGGTTTGGTCAAATCCCACAAGCCAACTACATTAAAAGATGCAATGAGCTTGACTAGGGATCTCCAGAATGTGCTTCCTAGAACGAGATTTCCTCCTAAGCCTAGCTATAAATTTGAAAAGAAACCTTGGCAAAGGGATGGATATGATAAGAAACCTTGGCAAAGAGAGTCATTTGAGAGGAATAAAAAAGAGGGACTAAACAGGGATGAACTTAGAAAAAAGAAACTATGCTTCACATGCTTCCAACCATGGACACCGGGGCACAAATGTACCAAAGGAAAGGCTCAATACATAGAAGTATTTTCTGATAATGAGGGGTATGATGGGGGCATGGATGAAGATGGACATATTTCAGATCAAGAAGAGGCATATGAGACAGCAGTAGAAGAGGAAAGACAAGAAGAAAATCAGCCTTCACCGGACAAAGCAAGAATGGCAGTGCTTTCAGCAGTACCTCGCTATCATACTATCCGCTGCAAAGGTGTGGTACAAGGACAAAGAACTTCAGTTTTGGTAGATGGAGGAGCCACTCATAACTTCATTGATGCAGAGATGGTAGAGAAAAGAAAGATACCTATTGAACCATTTGATGGCTTCACAGTTGTCATTCCCGGTCACAACACAATGCAATGCAAAACATGGGTTCCAAAGCTGCAAGTCACCGTAGGTAACTATACTTTTGTTGATAGTTTTTATGTGGTTGATGTTGCTGATACTAATGTGGTTTTGGGAGTGCAATGGTTGTATTCAATAGGAGAGCATACAGTAAATTATCAAATTCCCGAAATGAAATTCCAAGATTCAAAAGGAGTACAAAGAGTTGTGAGAGGGCAACACACTTATCCAAATCAAGTAGTGACTTGCAATAGCATGAGATCTATATTGAGGCATGGGGATATAGAATGGGCTGCTGAATGTCATATTACATCTCCCAAGCCAACTATAAATATTGTCAAACACCCAAAGGAGATAGAGAGACTCTTGCAAAAATATGAAAAGGTTTTTAGAGACCTTCCGCATGGTAGGCCACCGGATAGGGGGGTTGAGCACAGTATTGTTTTGGAGGAGGGTACTTCACCCATTCAGATACCACCTTATAGACATCCTAAAAGGTTTAGAGATGAGATTGAAAAAGCTATCCAAGAACTCCTAGAGTTGGGACTCATTAGACCAAGCTCTAGCCCTTATGCTTCTTCAGTTGTGCTAGTGAAGAAAAAAGATGGAACATTGAGAATGTGCATAGAGTTTAGAGCCTTGAACAAAAAGACTATAAAGAATAGGTATCCTATTCCTAGGATTGATGAGCTCATGGATGAGCTGCATGGGGCCAAATACTTCTCAAAAATTGACCTTAGATCAGGGTATCACCAAATTCGAATGAAAGATGAAGATGTGCAAAAGACCGCTTTTCGATGTCATTTTGGCCACTTTGAATTTCTTGTCATGCCTTTTGGGTTAACAAATGCTCCAGCCACCTTTCAAGCATGTATGAATAGGATATTTTGCAAGCAACTAAGAAGGTTTGTTTTGGTTTTCTTTGATGATATTCTCATTTACAGTAAAACATGGGAAGAGCATTTGCAGCAGTTAGAGATTGTGTTGAAAATCTTGCAAGAAGAGTCCTTATTTGCTAAATTATCAAAATGTGAATTTGGAATGAAAGAACTACTGTATCTTGGGCACATTATTGGGCAAGAAGGAGTGAAGGTACACATGGAAAAAATCAGGGCTATCTTGGAATGGCCATCACCAAAAAATATTACCGAATTGAGAGGCTTTATTGGCATATGCACCTACTACAGAAAATTTGTGAAAGGATTCTCCAAGTTGACTTCTCCACTCACTGATTTGACTAAGAAGGATGCTTTCAAGTGGGATGAAGAGGCTGAAAAGGCCTTCCAAAAAATGAAAGAGGTAATGAGTAGTTGTCCCATACTTGCACTTCCTGATTTTACTAAACCTTTTGTTGTGGAATGTGATGCTTCAGGTGGAGGAATAGGGGCTGTCCTAAAGCAAGGCCAACACCCCATAGCCTTTGAGAGCAGAAAGTTGCAGCCTCATGAAAAACTTTACTCCATTTATGATAAAGAAATGCTGGCCATTATGCATGCATTGGCCAAATTCAGACAATACTTGGTGGGCAGCAAGTTTGTGGTGAAAACTGACCACAATAGTCTAAGACACTTTCTCACCCAAAAAGATCTAAATGAAAGGCAACAAAAGTGGGTAAGCAAGATTCAAGCTTATGATTTTGATATTGAATATGTCAAAGGAAAGAATAATATAGTAGCAGATGCTTTGTCAAGAAGGCCTTCTTTTTCTCTCATGGATATTGCCAAGGATTGGAAAAACATGCTACTAGTTGAATATGCCAAAGACAAATTTGCTTGTGATGTGTTGGATGGAATCAAAGGGGATGATAATTATAGGATTTTGAATGGGCTGATATATTATAAGGGAAGAATTTATTTAGTTCATAACTCCAAGCTCAAGTACCGAATTTTGCAAGAAGCACATGATTCCCCACTAGCGGGCCATCCGGGGATCTTCAAAACTTATAGACAGTTGAGGCAAAGATTTTTTTGGAAGGGGCTGAAGGAAGATGTTCAGAAGTATGTGAATGAATGTAAAGCATGTCAACAAAACAAATCAGAACTTACATGTCCAGCCGGCCTATTACAACCATTGCCCATTCCGGAGCAAAAATGGGACAGTATTTCCATGGATTTCATCACCGGTTTGCCTAAATCCTTGGGTAAGGATTGTATCTATGTGGTAGTTGATAGGTTGACAAAATTTGCTCATTTTTTTGCTGTTACATCATCTTTTAGTGCTGCACAAGTGGCTGATATTTTTTTCAAAGAAATCTTCAGATTGCATGGGCTTCCCAAGAGCATTGTCAGTGATAGAGATAGTAGATTCATGGGTGCTTTTTGGAAAGAAATTTTTAGATTGGTAGGCACTCAATTGACTCCAAGTACCAGCTATCATCCACAAACTGATGGACAAACAGAGAGGGTAAACCAATGGTTAGAAGGATACCTAAGAAACTATGTGGGAGGGCAGCAAAAAGCATGGGCAAAATGGCTACACTTGGGTGAGTTTTGCTACAACACCACTTATCATATGTCAATAGGAATGTCTCCTTTCAAAGCATTATATGGTTATGATGCACTTACATTTGCTGACATTATATTTGGTGATAGTAGAGCCCCAAAGGCTAAAGGTTGGGTGGAAGAGAGCCAAGAAATTTTAAAGCTCTTGAAAGACAATTTGCAGGTTGCTCAAAATCAGCAAAAACAATATGCTGATAGACATAGAGAAGAGAGAACCTTTCAAGTCAATGATTTAGTATATTTAAGGTTGCAGCCCTATAAACAAACATCTCTCAAAAAGAATGGAGCAGAAAAATTAAAACCAAGGTACTATGGGCCATACAAGGTAGTGCGGAAGGTTGGAGAAGTAGCATATGAACTAGAACTTCCGGAAGGGAGTAAAATCCACAATGTATTTCATGTTTCTTGTCTTAAGAAAGCTCTTGGTCAGCAAATCATCACTTCAGAAATACTTCCTCCTTTGGATGATGAAGGTCAGCTCACACTTGTTCCGGAAAAGATTTTGAAGACACGGGAAAGAAGGTTGAGGAGTAGAATCATCAAAGAATATTTAGTGCAATGGAAGGACTTACCAAATGAAGATGCCACATGGGAAGAGGAGAAGATTTTGCAGCATCCAAATTTGAAATTGCTTGAGGACAAGCAATCTTGGGTGGGGAGGACTGTAATGTCCCCATTCAAATAAGTGCATAGTAAGACAATCCCGTCAATCCTACTAGTTTCCTAGGTTGGATGGGAACATGTGGGATGGTAATAAGGAAGCTAATAAATGATATTTAGACATTAGAAGGGTTCAAGTATTTAATAAATATGATGAATAAATAAATTCAAGAGAAATTCTAGGTGGCAAGTGGTTTTGGAGACATATGGAGGTGGTGGGACCCACACTAGCTTGATTTTTCAATGACACATGGCAGCTCTCTCTTGCCAATTCGAATTCATGGGAAGGTGAACACTCTTTGGTGAGTTGGTAAGTCATAACACATGGCATTGAGCATCTTAGGTCGAAATGGGATGGAATAGTAACCTCCATGGGAGAGGAAGAGTCAAATTGGAGACTAGTGGACACTTGGGCCAGATTCCCTAGTTTTATGACAACAATAATGAAGCATCTATGACATTTATGACAAAATTCAGACCTGACTTCTTACACCTGACCATTATGACATGTCAGCCCCAAAAATAGGCTCAAGGAAGGCGCTCATGGAGTTGGAGGAATCCAAAGAGACTCAAATTCGAATTTGGGAGAAGATGGAAGGTTGGAACTAGGAGACAAGTGGCAAATGAGGAATATTTCCTAAATGGAAAATTATTGAATCTATTGAGAGGATTTCGACCCCTTGAAGGCTAATGTTGGTTATAAAATGTAGAAATCAAGTATGAGAATGGCTTTTGATGATTTGAGAAAAATTGCATTTGTGAAGAGAGAGCTAGTGGATGACTAGTTTCTTGCCTTAGCCAATTTCGAGGGTGAAAGATTCCCATCCAAGTTGGTGTTTGGAGAGGCCACTCAGGTCTTTCATGGTGCTTTAATGGAGTTTTTATTTGCAGGTATCAGCTACAGGAAGTTTCATGGTTTGGTTTAGTGCAGCACTTTCTCTCCACCGTTTCCAGTTTTGAAGGCATATTCATGCTCCTTGAGGGAGGGCGTTTTTGGTGAGCACTTGTGCTTCTTGAGAGAGATTCTCATTATATATTTATGATTGTAATAGCTTCATATCCTCTGTTATTCATATTCAGAAAGTCTCAGGTCGAAATACCCACTGGTTGTATGCAAAACTATTGATTAATGAGCAAACAATGTCCATTTCCCCAATGCATTGATGTATGACACTATAATGTTGATTATTTCGAATGGATGGATGATTCTCTGATATATTTGTGATCAATATAATGCCATGGATGTCTTCTACAAGTTTCATGTACTGTACTTGAGCATTTGAAGCATTTTTACTCAGTTTAGTTGTATTGGGAGATGAAATAGTGCCATTTCCCCAAGGGTCGAATTGGGGGTTTTTGCTGTTGAATGTGAGAGAGTTATAACAGTAGTAAAAATCAATTAATGGTGCATATGAGACCTCAATAACATACTTAACACATTATATACCTCTGTTCATAAATTTGTGGGAGTTTGGAGGCATTTGGAAGGCCATTTTCAGTGTTACCTGGGGGGGATTTGATGCACAAATTACTAGTCAAAATTACCTATATTGATCAGAATACAAATCAAGTTTGCAGCAGTATTTGGAGGTCCATAAAACATCCCTGAACCTTATATTCAAGTCTAAATACCATTAATACACTCATACAGAAGATTTGGGAGCATTTGGGATGATTTGGAGGTCAAAACAGTTAAACTAGTCAAAGGTCGAAATTGGGGAAAAAGTTGAAAAATTGGCATTTTAATAAAATTTGAAAAAGGGATATTACATATTTCTTTGAAGCATTATTGTCATAGCATGTATCCATGACTTATAAAATTTCTTTTGGTGTATAATTGTAGTGTTGAAATTTTACTATGGCTATTTCACTCATCCCTTGGAACTTGTTACAGATAGCCTTGGGAAACATTTTGAAATTTCAGAAGAAAACTTGGCGTTTTGATGTGATCGGTGGTGTTATACACTTTGATTTGGTTTTCTCCATGTTTCCTTAGGTGAACTCTTATTACCCATTATTTTACTTGAATATTATTGTAATTTACATTATTAAATTAAAATGTTCATCAAACGTAAAATGTTCATTATTAATGTTGTTTTTCTTCATTGAGACTATATTGTTTTAGGTTCATTTCACTAATTTTATAAACAAGCAAATCTTTATTTGAGAGGTCCTACCATGAAATTATTGCAACAGGAAAATATTTGTAGTATGTTGAAAGATGTTTTGAAAGGTAAAGCAAATGTAGACATTGTCAAGCTCCACAAATCAAGGGAAGTTGTTCCAAGAAATTATAAGTATCGGTAGCAGATGCGTATTTACAGGACACGGGTAAGAGCAATGATGCAATATGACATACTTTTAAATTGTATATGCTTTAAAACATTTTTATTTATAGCCATCCATTTTCATAGTTCTTTCAAAACCATTGGCATTTTTTGTACACAATTATAGAGAAGACAACTAGTGAATTATTGAGTCCAAAAATCATAACATTGTAAGCAAAAAAATCCATTTAATGGTAAAGGAGGTCTTTTGGTTGGCCTCTTTTTACATCTTGACTTGATGGAATTCAAAGAATAAATATGTAAAAGAGCACGCTTCATTTCCCACATACATGAATAACTAACTTCTAAAATCCAAGCAGACCTTGATACCGTCCATATCTTTCTTGCTCTAAATGACAATGGGACTAATCCAAATAGACTCGTTTATAGGAAATATCAGACCTATAACCATCTTTCTCTTAATATCCTTTTTCAATTTTTCTTTAACCTTGGGATCAAGACGAGATATTGATGTTTAACGGTATTATCATTTGGTCACAACTCAATTTTTATTTCCTCCAGTTCTCCCATGATGCCTTACATCTTAGTAAAAATTTAGAAAAATGATTTTTCAGTAAGGCTATGATCCTAGAAATAATATTTTCATCCCAAAAATATTTTATAAAAGTGATGTCATTAGGGGAATTTTGAGGTCTAAAATGAGCCTCCTAAGGGATATAATAAAATATTGTGAGTTTGTCATTTTTGGGGAAGGTATATTTACAATTCACTTATTGCACTACAATCTATGCAACTATGGTTAAGTTAAATTGAAAAGATATATAAAAATAATATTACTAAAAAAACCCTCTTTGATATGACTAAAAATTGGAGTACTTTTAAGACATAATTGTATTAAAGTAAAATATTCATAAAATAAAATAAAATAAAATATTTTAGTTTTGAATAATAAACTTAAGTTAAATTTATATAAATAATTTGACATTAATAATATAAACTGATAAATTAACTTAAATTAAAATTTAAACGAACAAATGTTCAATAAATTAAATACCATAAATACTATTTTAATTTATTTATTTTTATAAATTAAACCTACACTCAATTAAAATTTAAGCATAAACGAATAAAAATATTAAAATTTTTAACCTTAACTCGTGATATTTATTATATCTTAAATTAAGTCCATGCAAGTTTATACACATTATAGCAAAAATCAAGCATATTATGGGTAGATATAAAGTTTAAACACATTTATTCTCACTCGTAACAATTGTAAGTACATAATATCTATTATACAAGTTTAAACACGTTTATTCTCAATTCCTAATAAGTGTAAGTACATAATATCTATTATACAAGTTTAAACACGTTTATTCTCAATTCCTAATGTAGAAATGTATGTTTATTCCCACTCATAACAAGTTTAAGTATGTGTATATATTATATTGATTATAACAAGCTTAAACACATTTATTCCCAATTCATAACATAGATTTTAAACACGTTTATTCCCAATTCATAACAAAACTAATCCAATATAGAAATGTAACGTATAAATGTAACGAGTTTAGACATGTTTATTCCCAATTCAAAATATGGAAAAGTACGTGTTAATCCAATATAAAAATGTAAGTAGGAATGCATTCAAATTTTGAAAAGTAAGTAGGGATGAATTCAAATTTTGAAATATAAGTACGAATGAATTCAAAATTTTAATATAAATTTGAGTTTTTTATTAATAATATATTTTGTATTGAACATTCATTATGTAGGAAAGTAGTTTAAAAGTACTTTATTTTAGGAGTACTAAGTACATAATATTATATTTAAAAGTAATTTATGAGTACTTTTGTTATTATGAGCATGGTTAACTATGGGTTTTCATCCACCATCTAGAAATTGACAAGCAAGTGTATTTATCTCAAGGAATGTCACCTCAACTATTATAGATGATGTCATCCTCTGAAATGTGATTGGTTTTTTAAAAGTTGATTTTGATAGTACATTTTTTTTGTTTTGAGGCCCATTTTTTACCTCAAAATTCCCCTAATAGTTGGTTGCTTATTCTCAATGTCGAGTTTGCACAACTTCAAAGGTTGAGTATATGATGCACTGGAACCATCGTTACCCTTCTCTTTAATTTCCTTGAGAATCTTTGAATGAGTGTAATGTCCCCATTCAAATAAGTGCATAGTAAGACAATCCCATCAATCCTACTAGTTTCCTAGGTTGGATGGGCACATGTGGGATGGTAATAAGGAAACTAATAAATGATATTTAGACATTAGAAGGGTTCAAGAATTTAATAAATATGATGAATAAATAAATTCAAGAGAAATTCTAGGTGGCAAGTGGTTTTGGAGACATATGGAGGTGGTGGGACCCACACTAGCTTGATTTTTCAATGACACATGGCAGCTCTCTCTTGCCAATTCGAATTCATGGGAAGGTGAACACTCTTGGGTGAGTTGGTAAGTCATAACACATGGCATTGAGCATATTAGGTCGAAATGGGAAGGAATAGTAACCTCCATGGGAGAGGAAGAGTCAAATTGGAGACTAGTGGACACATGGGCTAGATTCCCTAGTTTTATGACAACAATAATGAAGCATCTATGACATTTTATGACAAAATTCAGACCTGACTTCTTACACCTGACCATTATGACATGTCAGCCCCAAAAATAGGCTCAAGAAGGCGCTCATGGAGTTGGAGGAATCTAAAGAGACTCAAATTCGAATTTGGGAGAAGATGGAAGGTTGGAACTAGGAGACAAGTGGCAAATGAGGAATATTTTCTAAATGGAAAATTATTGAATCTATTGAGAGGATTTCGACCCCTTGAAGGCTAATGTTGGTTATAAAATGTAGAAATAAAGTATGAGAATGGCTTTTGATGATTTGAGAAAAATTGCATTTGTGAAGAGAGAGCTAGTGGATGAGTAGTTTCTTGCCTTAGCCAATTTCGAGGGTGAAAGATTCCCATCCAAGTTGGTGTTTGGAGAGGCCACTCAGGTCTTTCATGGTGCTTTAATGGAGTTTGTATTTGCAGGTAGCAGCTACAGGAAGTTTCATGGTTTGGTTTAGTGAAGCACTTTCTCTCCACCGTTTCCAGTTTTGAAGGCATATTCGTGCTCCTTGAGGGAGGGCGTTTTTGGTGAGATATTGTACTCTTTGGGGGAGCTTCTAATGCCCCATTTCTTTTGTAATATGAAGTAAATACTCTGTTCTTCATCTCCAAAAAGTTTCAGGTCGAAATTCCAAGTAGAAATGTATAAATCTCATTTTTAATGGAAGAACAATGCCATTTCCCCACTACCTTGTTGTGAGCCAATGTATTGATGATGATTTCGAATGTATGGATGATTCTCTGATATATTTGTGATAAATATATTGCCATGGATGTCTTCTACAAGTTTCATGTACTGTACTTGAGCATTTGAAGCATTTTTACTCAGTTTAGTTGTATTGGGAGGTGAAATAGTGCCATTTCCCCAAGGGTCGAATTGGGGGTTTTTGCTGTTGAATGTGAGAGAGTTAGAACAGTATTAAAAATCAATTGATGGTGCATATGAGACCTTAATCACATACTTAACACATTATATACCTCTGTTCATAAATTTGTGGGAGTTTGGAGGCATTTGGAAGGCCATTTGCAGTGTTACCCGAGGGGGATTTGATGCACAAATTACTAGTCAAAATTACATATATTGATCAGAATACAAATCAAGTTTGCAGCAGTATTTGGAGGGCCATAAAACATCCCTGAACCTTATATTCAAGTCTAAATACCATTCATACACTCCTACAGAATATTTGGGAGCATTTGGGTTGATTTGGAGGTCAAAACAATAAAACTAGTCAAAGGTCGAAATTGGGAAAAAAAGTGGAAAATTGGGCATTTTAATAAAATTTGAAAAAGGGATATTACAATGACATATGTCTCAAATCCTCTAGATCATTTTCATCCTCTCCATTATGTCCAATCTTCCTGCCATAGAGAGGACGCTTCAATGGTTTTGTCGGGATTTGGAAGGATACATGTCTTGATGATAAGGACAAACAATTCGAGAATGGGTGTCATGCAACTTGTCAGTAAGCAAAACGTCCTTAATGAGCTTCAATACTTCTCTCACCTTGGGTGACTTAACACAAAGGAGAAGTATTCATCTATTTGAATCTAAAGAATAACAAAACCCCTAGTTCACCTTCTTATCTCTTCTTGTACGTACTAGACATTAGGAACGGATCCTAGAGTATGGAAAAAATTGTGAATAAAAAAATAACACTACATGCCTTCACTATCCTACTTCTAGGTACAGTTCTCAATATGAATAAAAGGATTCATGCTTCCATCATATATTTCCACAATCATGGTATATTTATCTTTATTGGAAGAGAATTTTTGACATTCAAACTTAGCTGGAAAACCTATGTGTCATAGCGGGATGGAATTCATCCCAAGTAGATAGGTATTATTTATATGTAGCCTACCATCTCTCAGTAGTGCCTCGTATATCCATATCTAGAGTAGGGAGTCCCTAATATTCCACAACCGTGCCTTTTATTTCACTCCAAGAGTCTTTCATATCCATTACCCCATCATATATAGTTGGGTTTCACAATTCTATTCAAATTCACGAAATAACTTTAATTATATAACATCTTCTAGAAGATATCTCGTCTCTTTTTCCACCACTCATTTAAGGATTATTCAAAATCACTATCAAAGGAATGGATGCTCTTGCAATTTACTAACCCATCGTTTGTAGGATTAGTTAATATGTTATTTTTCCACTCGTCAAATTATAAATATGATCCATAACATACTTCTCCATGGAATTTGTAGTAGACTCAGTGTATGGCAGCCCTTGATAAAGTTTAGGGATTGTATTACCCTAGCACCATCAACTTCAAAATTCATAGCATTATCCCATTGGTGACACCTTTTTCCACATTCTCTTTAATCAATTCTAAGCATTGGGGGGAGTTGATTTCCAATTTGGGAGGTTTTTACACTTTCATGTTTGAATCCTTGGTTAAATGTGATGCTCTTATGAAAGTAAAATGAATTACTTCATTATCTATGATATTCTAGAGGATTAAATAATTCACAAGCATAAGTGATATGACATGCAGAGGCATGTAGCTATTTTATATGATCATTGTTTCCTATGAACCCATAATGAACCAATATTTCATGTGGCTTTCCTATAACACTTGATTATCAACATGGAACACATTGTCAGCTTTCTTGTCACACTTGATTATCACAAGGGAATCTTGCAAGATAGTATCACCTTGAGATGCATAAAGTTGGTGAAAACTGTGAACCAAGAGGCCATGTTGCACTAGGATTTGTTTAAAGGATTGTATTGAATGTATCAGAAGAGAAAATAAACCCAAACTATGGTATTAATGTCAATAACTAGTGTTAAGGTAACTCTCATAAAGTATGTAAAAAATATTTTATGATAACCAATAGTAAAATACTTAGAACATAATTAGATTATCTCATACAATATAAATACTCTTATCAACAATGTAAATACTCTTATCAACAATGTCAATGTGGTTTGGAGGTTGAAATTTTATGCCACATTCAGAGATTCATGGTAGCCAATAAGGTAGTGAAATGTATTGATTAATCAACTTCATGTTAGAAAAAGCAGGATCGCAGAGCAATAACAACAAACAGAAATTCAAATATAATCACACATACACATTACAAGAGAGACACATATATATCGTGGTTCACCCCAAATTGGGCTACGTCCACATTGAAGTTGCCAATCCTTATTATTATTCCGTCCAACAAAGTGAAGGGATACAACCTATAGCACAACCGCTGCACTTCCTCTTCACTGTCTCACAGTCTCTCTTCTTGATCTTAGAGATTTTACAATGCATAATACCTAATACATCAACCCTAGTTGTATTACAATGTCTTTCTTTTATAAGGGAAATACAATGGGAAAATACCACGGGTTACCCAAAACCATGGGACCGAAAAATGTTGGTGAAAACAACCCAAATTGTTTTTCTCGAGGGCAACAGGTAGGGGAATGAGTGTACAGTCCTCTGAGGTGCACGGCTGAGACAATATCATCTATGATACTGGAAGATCTGGCTCCACAACCAACAATCTCCCACTTGGAGACTGATAACAACAACTCCACCACTGGTGTACTTGCTGGACCTTGGACTTGGAAACTTTCTCCTCTTCACCTTCATGCTAGAAGGCCAACTGAAACCGAGTAGAAACTCAGTTTCTCTCTGGTCACTACCTTTGTGAACATGTTTGCAGGATTCTGGCTATTATGTATCTTTTCCATCTTTAACAGTTCATCTTCCAGAACAGAGCATATGAAATGGTACTTCAGCTGTATGTGTTTAGTCCTAGAATGGAATGCTGAGTTCTTTGAAAGATGAATGGCACTCTGGCTGTCACTATACAACATGCTATCCTTCTGCTTCTTACCCACTTCCTCCATAAACCTCTGCAGCCAAATCATCTCTTTACCAGCCTCTGTAACAACAATGTACTCTACTTCCGTTCTTGAAAGTGCAACAACCTTTTGCAATCTCGAAATCCAACTTACTGCTGTTCCACCTACATTAAACACATACCATGTGGTGCTCCTCCTGCTATCCTTCTCACCTGCCATATCTGCATCAACATATCCCTGTAGAATAGTGTCTAAACCTCCACAACATAATGCCTGAGTGGTAGTACCTCTCAAATACCTGAGAATCCACTATACTTCCTTCCAATGTTCTTTACTTGGATTGTTCATATATCTACTCACAACTCACACTGTTTGTGCAATATCTGGTCTTGTGCACACCATGGCATACATCAAGCTGCCAACTGTTGATTGATAGGGAATCTTGGACATGTAATTTGTCTCTTCCTGTGTCTTGGGACACATTTCCTTAGACTGAAATCGCTGGCCAAAAGTGTACTAACTAGTTTTGCATTCTGCATTCTAAACCTCTCCAACATATTTTGTATGTACTCACTCTAAGACAATGTCAATTTGCGATTTTTCCTATTTCTCGTTATTCTCATATCAAGGATTTTCTTTGCAACACCCAAATCCTTCATCACAAATGAATTAGCTAGCTTCTTTTTTAGTACATTTATATCCTGCATGTTAGACCTTGCAACAAGCATGTCATCCACATACAATAACAAGATAATATATCTTTCATTATCTAGCTTCTTGAAATAAACACAGTGGTCAGAATGACATCTACTATAACCTTGTTCTGTCATAAACCTGCCAAATTTTAAATACCACTGCTTTGGAGCTTGCTTCAAGCCATACAAACTCTTTTTCAACTGCATACCAAGTTCTCCTTACGTTTGACCTCATACCCTTGTGGCTGGTGCGTATATATCTCTTTCTCCAAATCCCCATGGAGAAAGACTATTTTTACATCTAACCGTTCAAGATGCAAATCTTCTACCGCCACTAGACTTAAGATAGTCCTAATTGAAGTCATCTTAACAACAGGAAAAAATATTTCATCAAAATCTATAATTTTCTTCTGTGCAAACCCCTTTACAACAAGTCTCACCTTGTACCACTTCTTACCTCCTTCTTCTTCCTTCAACCTGTAAATCCATTTGTTATGCAATGCTCTTTTACCAGCAAGCAACTGAACCAGATCCCAAGTCTGGTTTCCTACCAATGAGTCCATCTCCTCATTCATGCCTTGCTCCCACTTCTTTCTAGTTTCCACCTACATTGCTTCTTCATAAAATTCTAGTTCACCTGCATCAGTCATCAACAAATAATACATTGAAGGAGAGTATCATTTAGGGAGTCTACTTAACATGGTAGATCTTCTTGCAGTTGTAGGAGTTTCAGGTACTTGTTGTTGTTCTTGATTTTCTGGCATTGTTGGAACTTCATTTTCTTGAATTTCATCAAGTACTGTGTACTCTGTGTTTTCCTTTTCCTGTGTCTTTCCTTGCAACTGATCTTTATACATGACCTTTTCATTGAATATGACATCTCTACTTCTAATGATTTTGTGATTTTCATAATCCCATAAACGATAACCAAAATCATCAACCCCAATCCAATAAAGGTACATTTCTTGGATTTAGCTTCAAACTTTATTCTATTTTCTTTATCAATATGGATAAATGCTTCACAACCAAACGTTCTCAGAAATGAGTAGTTTACCTTTTTATCTGTCCATGCCTCCTCTGGAATACCACCATCCAAAGCACTTGAAGGTCCTCAGTTTATTAAATAAACAACAGTATTTACAACATCCGCCCAAAACTGTAAGGACAACCCTGCATGCAGTCTCATACACCTTGCACGCTCCATGATCATTCTGTTCACCCTTTCAGACACAGCATTTTCTTGTGGTGTTCCTGGGACTGTCTTCTCTCTACGAATCCCATGGTATGAACAGTAACTATCAAACTCCTTGTCGCAGTACTCACCTCCATTATCAGATCTGAGACACTTCAACCTTTTTCTTGTCTCATTCTCAACCAAAGCTTTCCACTTCTTAAAAGTAGCAAACACATCAGATTTATGTCTAATGTAATAAACCCAAGTTTTCCTAGTTGCATCATCAATAAATGTAACATAATAATGAGATCCACCAAGAGATTATACCTAAGTTGGTCCCCATACATCTGTATGCACAAGCTCTAACCTTTCATTCTTCTTTTGTTTCCCAACCCTGAGAAATCTGACTCTCTTCTGTTTTCCATAAACACAGTTTTCACAGAATTCCAAACTTACCTGCTTCAAATATGGAAGTAACTTCCTTGAGTGGAGACTCTGCATCCCCTTCTCACTCACGTGGCCAAGCCTATGATGCCACAATGCTGTATCTGTTCTCGTGGAAGCTAAAGAGATAGAATGGTCAGTATTATGAGGACATAAATACAACGTACCTACCCTGTCTCCTTTTGCTATCACCATTGATCCTT
This sequence comes from Larix kaempferi, assembly GCA_027924585.1. Lineage (NCBI taxonomy): Eukaryota > Viridiplantae > Streptophyta > Pinopsida > Pinales > Pinaceae > Larix > Larix kaempferi. Next base: position 793,218 of record BSBM01001242.1, on the reverse strand, counting down.
TAGTGATCTTCCACCACTTTTCTCCAAATGTAGATAGACAATTGCCATCTCCCAACTGCCTTGTTGAGATCATATTTCTTTTCATAGAAGGAATATTCCCAACTCTTTCAATAGTCAATCAGTTCCATTCTTAACTTTTATCCATACCTTACCCATTCCAACAATTTTACATGGCTCATCATCACCCAATAAAACATGTCCAAAATCACCTGGAACATAATCATGAAAATATTTCCTATGGGGTGTAGCATGACATGAAGCCCCTGAATCTACTACCCAATAATCACTTGTATTATCTAATGTAAGAATCAAAGCATCTTGTAACACATCACCTGCTACATTTGCTTCCTGGGTAGTTTCCTTCTATGCATATCCTTTCTTCTTTAGAGATCTGCAGTCTTTCTTCAGATATCCTTTCTTTCCACAGTTCCAGCACTCTATTTTTCCCATTCTGTACTTGGATCTTCCCTTTTTAGAGTTGCTGCAATTACTTTGGCTCTTTCCTCTCTCCTTTTGTCTTCCCCTGCTCTCCATGGTCAACGCATTACCTGATGTCTCACCTATGTTTTTTCTTCGCATTTCCTCGCTAAGAATAACACCAATAACATCATCAAATTTCAAGGTGTTTGAACCAAAGACAGAGTTACTTACAACCATGACCAAGCTATTCCAGCTTTTTGGCAATGAACACACGCTTAGGAGATCCCTAACCTTATCATAAAATTTCACACTTACAGAACTTAGATGATTTGTAACCGTATTAAACTCGTTTAAATGATCAGTAATAGATCCACCTTCAGACATCTTCATATTAAATAAACACTTCATTAGAAATACCTTGTTGGAGGCCGAGGGTTTTTCATACAGCTTACCTAATGCGCTCATCAAACCCTTCGTTGTCGTTTCTTTTGAGATATTGAAAGCCATCGACGAAGCCAGGCTCAGCTGTATTGTTCCCAGAGCCTTTCTATCAAGAACCTCCCATTCTTCGTCCTTCATGGCCGCTAGCTGCTTTGCTCTTCCTCCCAACGGCAGGAATAGATCCTTCTGGTACAGATAGTCCTCCATTTGCATCTTCCATAACTAGAAGTTTTGTCCGTTAAACTTCTCGACCTTAAACTTTCCTTCTTCTGCCATTGCTCCCACTCAAACTAGAAACCCTAGCTTCCTGTGGGTTTATCTGCCAAATAGACCTTTAGCTCTGATACCAATTGTTAGAAAAACAGGATCGCAAAGAAATAACAATAAACATAAATGCAAATATAATCACACATACACATTACAAGAGAGACACAGATATATCGTGGTTCACCCCAACTTGGGCTACGTCCACACTGAAGTTTCCAGTCCTTATTATTATACTGTCCAGCAAAGTGAAGGGATACAACCTACAGCACAACCGTTGCACTTCCTCTTTGTTGGCAGGTGGTTTGATGAGGAAATATCGCGGTACTGCTGACGCTACGACACGTTCGATGAAGGCACGAAAGGAGTAGTTTGTGCCAAAGGATACCGCAATTGGCGGGTTTTGGGTCACTTGGACCATGTATTTTGTAATATTGAGTCAAGTATACCGCAGTTGGTGGGTTTTGGGTCATGTATTTTGTAATATCGAGTCAATTGTACCGTGGTATGCGGGTTTTTGGGTCATTAGACCAAGTCAGTTAGTCGATTGTCCATAAGTGTCGGTTACGAAAGTGGACAAGTATTGTAATTTGCGGAAGCCTATAAATAGATGAGAATTGTAAGTATTAGGAAGGGGATGAATAGAAGATAAGAATAGAGCTTTATGCAGAGATTGACAATGCAGGGAGTTGCGCAGAGATTTATGTACTGCTTTTGGTTTGCCACAGCAATATAAGGATGATGATTTGGTGCAATTTGTGTTATTGTCTTGTGTTAATGCAATTATCCGTTTCTGTCGCTATGATACGAATGCCGCAATAATATGTTATAGATATATGTTTACTGTAATGTTAATTGCTGCGATTGAAGTGATGTGCTAAAACTTCATGATGAATATTTAGAATTGCTGTTGGTATCATACTGCCGCAACTTGCCTCCTCCCTTGGCAGAAACATGGTTCCGTATGCTCTTCCTGGACGCCTTGGGTGAGACCTCATCTGCTTTGCGGGTGTTGCTGGGTTAGCTCAAACCTGCCCGGGCCGGTGCCCAGGGAGACTGTGGTATGTGTCGACAGTTGGTGAACCCCTATCGACTGTGAGGTCGCGATTTTGTCAACAAATGGTTCCGTTGCCGGGACCGTGTGCAGAGTAGAAGGAGGTCATGTTGTGGCATCCGATGAAGCCGGAGATACAAAAATGGTTCGATTAGAAGTTGCAGGAGTTTTCCAAAGAAGAAAGTCGGAATACGCGACTGGCGGTAGATCACTGGGTGGGAAGATATATTCACGACGGTCCGCATGAATGGTTTTTCTGTGAACTCCCAGTCATTTTGTATGAATGGTTGTCGAAGCTGACCTTCCATAAGAGGAACTTCCAGGGTGGTGAGCTGACGGCTTGGACCCCGGAAGTGATTCAGGAATTGTAGGAAGTTGATAATAAAGCATCACGGGCTGTCGAAGTTTGGCTTGATAGCATCTTGGAAGGATATATCACTGAATTTGTGGTCGACATGAATAAATCCTATAGCAAAGCCGAAAGATATTTCTTCCGAGGACCAAGGGGAAGGTTTCTGCTGTCGCTCCAACTGTCGATTAAGATGCTAATCTGCGAGAAGGGTATATTAAAAATGCACCGTGATCAGTAGACAGCCTGGTGGGCGGAGGCCGTGGGTACTGCGACTACTGGGGAACGGTACATGGAATGGTAAAGGGATAGATGGGTGCAGACCATGAGGAGACTGTGAGTGAAGCCGAGGGAGAAAGTGGTCTTACGAGAGGAGGAGTGAGGTTTCAACAAGAGAAGAGGTAGAGGACGGGAGAAGGTCCTACTGCGATCGAACCGCAAAACCGCGAAGGAAGACCACACGGGACGAAGCGACCTCATAGTCCTAATAGGAATGACCAAGCTACGCCCAGGATAGAGGCAGGAGCAAACCCCAACACCAATGTACCCACACCTCCGCTCACTAACTCTCAGCTAGCAAGAAACACTACTTTGACACCGCCGAGTACGTCGACACCGCAGAATTTAATTGGTAGTAATAGCACAACGATAAGAGGAAGGAAGCCCAAGATGGCGGGCGATGATGCTAAACTACCATTGTTCCATGGAAGTGCGACAGACAACCCAGAGCAATATTGGTTATTGTGTGAAGCGGTATGGACCGTGAAATAGATCACTGATGACAATGCTAAGAAAGGATAGTTAGCCATGACTCTGCGAGGTTGTGCATTAGATTGGTTAATGAAGTTTGTTTTAGTCCCTACGGGGGCCCCAGAGAAGTCGCTGGATGAGATTCAGGATGGGTTGATTGCTAAATTTAGATGGCCTAAGTCGAAGGCTCAATATATTACTGAATTAAAGGAAATTAAGCAGTATCCCAATGAGACGGTATGGGATTTCGACCAGCGATTCAAGACATTGATGGCCAAGGTTAGTTTTGATATGAGCGCTGTCCAACATAAAGAATGGTTCATTGTGGCACTGCTACCCCACATTCGGCTACCGCTGATGTAGCAAAACATATCAATGCCTAACGAAGCTCTAGAGATTGCAATGTGGTTGGAGGCGTCATCGATTGGAGATAATGCAGCTGGGATGTCGCAGATACAGACATAACTCGCTAACCTGACTATACAGTTGCAAGATTTAAAGAAGAACAAGGAATAGTGCGATGAAGTATGGTGTACGTGATGTCGACGAGAGGGACATACGAAAGACGATTGCCCAGATTTTCGTAATTATTTGGTCTCCGGTGCGCCCAATCCGTTGAATGGCGGCAGTATGCCATGGTGTCGCGTCTATCAAGTGTTTGGGCATGGTCATGACAATTGCCCGTATATGCAGAAAATGGTCACAACTCTACGAAATCTATATTGCACCTTCTGTAAGTCAGTAGGACATGATGACAAGGATTGTCGTGCATATGGGTTGCTACAGGATAGAATGTGTGATGCATTCTATGTCAAAGATGATCAGCGCGCTGCACCGCTACAGCCACAGGTAGCTCAGTCGATACCGCAGCAGCAGATGCAATTTGTACCACAGCAGCAACCGCAGCAGTTCATACCACAATATACATCGGTGAACCCCCCGCAACCTCAGTATGTGCAACAACCGCAGTATGTACCACAAGGGCAAGGGATGTCGCCAGCACCCATGCAGCAACAATTTAGCCAACCTCATTACCAGCAGCAGGCCGACTACCGGGGAGGCTACAGGGGCGGACACGGTGGTGGATTTGGTCATGGAGGAGGAGGCTGACGTGGTCTTGGACCTGTTCAATGTCACCATTGTGCAGTATGGGGGCATTATCAGCGGGACTGCCCACTGCTACAGAATCAATGTACGTTTTGTTCCGGTAATGATCATACGGTTGAGAATTGTCCGTAGTTGATTGCACGATGGCAGGATGGGAACACTTCACATCTACAGAACCTAGTATAGCAACCGGTACAGAACCCAGTGCAATAGCCAGTGCAGAACTAGCCCCCGCGACCACCGCCGAACACCAGTCAAAATATCAATCAACTAAGGAATTTGCAGCAGAACTAGACACAGGGCGTAAATATTGCGACCATTTCTGCAGAGCCGTAACCACAAGATGCTTCGGTGGCTGTTGTCACTCGTGGAGGCAAGACGACTGGGGAAGATGGTTTGCGACCACTGATACGGTTAGCTGGTCAGAAGATGGTACCCTTCGACGTTGATACAGAGCGAGAAACATTCCTGGAAGCATGTCGCACATTGGAGAAAGACCGCGGCAAGGCTGTTGTTTGCGATATGCCGCCTGTCTTTGATGCCACATCAGATGCCGATCGACCGCCACCAGGGACATTGCAGAAGTTCCTTGAAAGCTGTCTGTCATTGGCACGAGACCCAGTTGCCTTGGTTGAGAATGAGGGATGGGGATTTTCAAAAGGATGACAGGAGTCGACATTAAACTCCTTACAGCGACGGAAGACTGGCAAGGAAATGCGAATGAATATTCAGATTGGTGACTATGATGTTGACTCTGTGATTATTGACCTTGGTTCGGATGTTAACATCTTAACCAAGTAGGCATGGCAGAATATGGGGAGTCCCCCATTGAGCTGGTCTCCTGTACAGCTCCGGTTGGCTAACCATGCGAAGGTTACACCTATTGGGTGAGTTTCGTAGCTCACAATTGATATTGAGGGCATGAAGACTTATGCCGACTTCGATGTCATTGAAGTAGTTGATGGAAGAAGCTCCTATCCTGTGCTATTGGGGATAGGATGGGCTAACGATAGTGGAGCTGTAATCAACTTTAAGCAGTGCATGATGACCTTTGAGAATCGCGATTTCCAAGTCATCGCTCCGTTGGATCCGACTGAGGGACACTGATATGTGGAGCCTGTAAAAGAAAATGATCCTGCTAGATGGGACCATGCATTTAATATTTTTGAAGATTATGTTCATCCCACTATCCATGGTGAGCTGGAGTGGCGTAGCAAGAGTTCTGCGTCTTCCGACTCTGATGATGCATTGGAACATTGGCAGAATCGAATGGATGAAGTATCAATCCAGAAATGTGGTTTAGTTACGCAATATTTATGTCGTGTTGCGACTGAAATGATTACATTGCCTGTCTATGATGGGTTTCCTAGCCTAAACACCTTTGTGGTAGAATTTGAAGACCACGTTCCAGAACCACAGTGATTGTTGGCTTTGGAAGAAGCACTGAAGGCTGCTCCAGCACGCTAGTGGGCGACACATAAGAAATTCATTAAAGATTGGTCACAGTGTCGAAGGTTGATGATGATTCAGTTCGGCGATACTGAGGTTTATCACACTAGCAAGTATGATGGTCGGACTGATCCCAGTGACCATGTGATGGAGTGCCAACGATTATGGGTAGCGCGACCCAGAGATGAGTGGGTTCATTCTTTTGTCCATACTTTGGAGGAGATACCGCGCTCGTGGTACACTGCAGCCAAGTTGCGCCGTGACATTACGACATGGGGGGAGTTGACGATCTGTTTCACTCATATCTTCACGTTTGCAGATGCCAACCATGATGTCCATAATGCCTTACAGCTCATCTGCGATGTGATATTTCAGGCATGGGGGGTTCACTTAGTGAACTTGTCACATAGCACGATTGTTCGTAGGATATTAAAGAATATCCCTAACTTCATTAAATATTGGAAAATGCCTCCTAAAATTGTATTGTTGAACCCCCCTCCCAATATACCTTTCCAATTAAGAAAACCCCTATTTTCACCCGATATTGTAGGTATCCTTTTTTATCAACCCATTTTTAATAACCCCTTTATATCATATTATCAAGGTGTAACAAACAGGATCCATAATGCATCTTAGTATAAGAAAACAAGATGCTAAAGAAAATAGTAGTCACAATGCTAACAATGATCCCACTGAGATTGCTAGGCCGACTGATCAATTTGTAGCAGTGGATAGTGGAAGACCCAATGAAATAGTTATGGGGAAGGTAAAAAGAGTAAAAGAAAACTCGTCAAGAGATCAATGCAACAAAGAATGTAAAAGACAGATAGTCCAATAGTCAATGCAATGCTCAGAAAATATGAGAATTACAGATGTTTCAAACCACAACCTACCAATCTACCAATTTTATATCATGTAAATACAAATATAGCCATAGAGAGATCATGTTTTCTATAAGCTTAATAAATTAAACTCCATAAAAATACAAAATTGAAACCCTTTCGTGGATGGACTTCCCTACCTTCCTATCAAAACAAACATCATTGATGTTTGAACCCAAATGAACATAGAAAACTTCCTCTTACTTTCCAATAACACCATATTTTTTTACAAGGATAAGTTGGGGTTTTCAAGATAAGTTGTACAATTTGACAATTAAAGGAAAAATGAGAAAATGAGGCATAGACTAAGTGAAACAACATGACAAAGGAAACAATAAATCAAAGAAGCATTTTCTAAAACTCACATAAAGTTTTAGATAAGGAGAGGTTTTGTTCATAACATTACTTTCTAGAGGTCACTCGAGTCTATATTGCACATCAATCCATGTAAAAATAAGAAGAGATGGATGAGATAAAATTGGGGTTTTACATTTTCATTACAATAATTGGCTTGGACAAAAGATTGTCCTCATGGTTTCCATCTAAAATATTTGGGGTTTCTAAAATATGTTTCATGATTTAGAGACCGGAAACCAAACAAAACAACAAGGTAGAGTCCAAGTGAAACAAAAGATGGAGAGGTCAACCATTCTATCTTCTTGTTTTATTAATCCTCCAACTATTATCAAACGATTAAAAATATTTTGGCCACATTTTTCCATTTTTTAAAGAATACTAAAAATAACAAATAAAATTAAACTAGAGCACTACAAAATGAAAAGAAAAATAAATCCACAAGAATTAATGAAAACAAAAATAAATTCACAAGCATTAATGAAAACAAATATAAATTCACAAGCATTGAGGAATTTAAGTGGTTTTCAGTTTTTATGGCTTCATAATGAGGGTTTTCACATTTGGGTTATGTTATCATCAAGGTATTTTTTAAGGATTACAAAATTATACTTAAGTAGAGTATTCTAGGCGATTATTCTAGATTGAAAAAATATATATATATAGATTGGTAGGCGAATATTAAATATGAAACATACAATTTACTACTGAATCTTGTAAATTTTGGCAAATATTATGATAAAAAAACATATTTTATGTAAATATAGACGATATTAGAGACTAAAAATGACCAAATAACAAAAATATTTTTTGAAAAAAAACCCAAAAAATAGTGAATTGGCTAAATTTCGCCCCTAAAATTTTCTCTGGTTATCATGGTTTTATGTTTTTTTTTGTCTACTAAGTTCAAATTTGTGGATTTTGGTATAAATTAAAATGAAAAATGGACATTCCCAAAATAACAAAAAACTTAACAAGTGGTTGGTGAAATAGCCCGAGAATAAGGTACAGTTATCCAATGGGTGCATAGGGGCATATTCCTTGTTTGAGGCTATTCTCTTACAATATTGACATTTCTAACCTTTTAACTTGTCACAACTATGACAATCTAGAAGTGATTTTCTTAAAGTTTTTCAAACACATAAATATAATTTTAAAGAAAAGCAAGTGATTCCTTACATTTTTTTAAGTCCGCATACTAAAGTGGATGTTAATAACCATCATTATCTTCATCAAAGAATGTTTAAATAAACTTAATCTTCTAAAAGAGGAGGCTTGAAAGTACATAAAATATATAAAGATGCAATGTATTTTTTAAGAGAATTATTGCAAAAAGAAAATACAAGAATTAAAGTGTTTAAAAATACATAATAGTAATAAAAACGTCTACCATAATAATAATAAACTAAACTAAGTATCATATGTATATATATATATATATATATATATATTGTAAAGTTAGTCACAGCAGATCTAATGAACAAATAAATCAGTCACAACAGATGAATAAGAAGATATGGTGCAAAACTGTGCAAAAACATGCAGCAGTGCTCTCTATCCCAGAAAGGGTGAATGAATTACAATAGATTACAATACAATCCAATATCTGTCAATGGCAATTCGAATTGACTAAGTAGGCCATTCGAATCACTGAAATGGAGTAGCTTGACTCAATCTAGGAGTCCTCATCAATCATCGGTGTTGCTCATCAATCACAACAAACAGTCATCCAGGTGTCAAGCTGAGTCTAACTGATCATAATAAATGTAACTGAAGTGTGTAGCACTGATATAGGATCTAGAGGCTCAGTGGGGGCGCATGGGAGGCTAACTGGAGTCAGAGCAAGTCACCTAATCGAACTGGAGGTCAATCGGAGGTGAAACAGTCAGTCAGGAGTGAAATCGGAGTGAAATCAATCAGAATCGGAGCTAACTGAATGTAACTGGAGTGAATCTGCAGTGGTAGGTGAGCAAGTGCGCCCTTCTCAGTCAGTAGGTGAGAAGAGGGCGCCTTTCAGCTTAGGAGGGCTAAAACTCTGTGGAAAGTGGCTCCCGGGTGCTAGAAGAAGGTGGATAAGGTGCTGGAGGCATCAAACTGGTGACTGGACTGCATATCCTGAAATAGATCATGCAAGATCCTGAAGTAGATATGTATCCCGAAATAGATGATCCTAAAATAGATATGTATCCCGAAATAGATGATGGATATCCGAACACCCCCCCTCAAGCTAGACTATGATGTGCCAACTAAAATAATGTGGGGCCCTGGTAACTAAGACCAAAGGTCACCCCAATACAATAATCCAAAAATGCTGAAAAAATAAACTAAGTGAGGAAAGAGGGAAAACCCAGTGGGAAGAAAGCCCCCCCTCAAGTCTAAAGCATAATAATGAATCAATCTGTCTCCACCATGATGGAACTCACCCCCAACAGTGAACGGAGGTAAGAGAACTTCTTCTCAGTGAAGCTCTTGGTGAAGATGTCTGCAATTTGCTCATCAGTAGGGCAATATTGCAGAATGATGGTGCGGTCATGCACCAACTGTCGAATGTAATGCATATGAATCTCAATGTGCTTGGTCCTCTGCCGCTGAACTGGATCTGTGGAGATCTTGATAGCACTTTGATTGTCACAAAATAGGACAGTCGAAGTAGTGCCACCAAAACCAAACTCGGAAAGAATACCCTGCAACCAAACTGCCTGAATGCAGGCATTGACTGCCCCTCGATACTCTGCCTCTGCTGAAGAAAGTGCAATGGCTGCTTGCTTTTTGCTGGACCAGCAAATAGCACCATGACCAATCATGAAAACATAACCGGAAGTGGACTTCCGATCAATGCTATCACCTGCCCAATCTGAATCAGTAAAACCAATGAAATCTAGCTCAGAATCTGCAGCATAATGTATGCCAAACTGTCTCGTACCTTGCACATACTACAAGATCCGCTTGGCTGCTCGCCAATGAAGCTCATGTGGCTGCTGCATATATCTTGACACGGCACTCACGGCATATGAGATGTCAGGCCTAGAGTGTGTCAAATAAAGTAGTGAACCAATCAACTGTCGATACATACTGCAATCTGCAAGCGGTGTGGAATCTCCCTCCTCAAGACTGATTCCTGAGAGGAATGGGAACGGGGCTGCCTTACATTCAGCCATATTAAACTTCAATAACAGGTCGGAAGCATATTTTTGCTGAGATATAGTGATCCCATCAAAATTTTGAGCTATCTCCAAGCCCAAAAAGTGACTCAGCAAGCCCAAATCGCTCATGTCAAAAGCTAGATTTAAGGCAGTTTTTAGCTTGTTTATTGAAGTAAGTGTGCTACCAGTAATAAGCAGATCATCAACATAAAGTACAATAACCAACAAATTACCTTTAACTCGCTGAAGGTAGACATTCGGATCAGATTTGCATCTTTGGAAATTCTGAGAAAGAAGGAAGGAGTCCATCTTTGCGTACCAAGCTCTTGGGGCCTGTTTTAACCCGTACAAAGACTTCTTCAATCTGCAAACCAATGATGGATCTGATGTATAACCCTCTGGCTGCTGCATATAGACCTCTTCAGCAAGGTCTCCATGTAAAAATGCACTTTTCACATCCATGTGATGCACCTCCCAGTGCTTGGATGCGGCAATGGCTAAAACAAGGCGGATGGAATCCATCTTTGCAACCGGTGCAAAGGTCTCTGTGTAGTCCACTCCTTGGACTTGGGAAAAACCTTTTGCCACCAACCTTGCTTTATATTTGCTGATAGTTCCATCAGCAGCAACTTTAGTACGGTAGACCCATTTACACTTCACTAATTTTCTTCCAGGTGGAAGAGAAACTAGCTCCCATGTGTTGTTCTTTTGAAGAGAACTGTACTCTTCATCCATGGCATCTTTCCATCTCGGATCTCGATGGGCTGAATAATATGATTGGGGATCTGAACCAGCCATCAAATAACAAATCTCAGGAAGAAATGGATCAGCAATAGAAAGAGCCATACCTGCCCTTTGAAAGTCTCCTCTTGTTCGTCTCGGATCAGCAGGATTTCCAAGATTCGAACCAGCAGATTGTAGAGTATTTTGGGCCCACTTTGGTAACTGAGGGGGATCTGAATGGTCGGATTCCGAACCTGATATGTCATGATCATCATATGCTTCTACAATATCAGAAATATCAGAACTCATACCTTCATTATCGCTGCTCGAATCTTCTTCTGGTGAAGGCGGTGAATCGGCAGTTTTCTCCTCAACTAGTTGCAATTCTTGAAGCGGTTCTTCAAACTGCACACTGCGCTCTATGAATATCTTTTTAGATCTGATATCCATGAGTTTATATGCTTTTGATTCTTCCCCATATCCTATCAATATGCACTCGATACTTTGTGGATCCAAAGCTCGTCTCTTCTCAGAAGGAATTCTAGCCCATGCAGTAGAGCCAAAAACTCTCAAATTGGACACATCCGGTTTGTGACCAAAGAATGCTTCGAAAGGAGTCATACCTTTCACGGATGAATGTGGAACTCGGTTCTGTATATATGCAGCAACATTGATTGCTTCAGCCCAAAGATTTGCAGCCAAACCTTTTGATTCAATCATGCATGTAGCCATCTCTTTCAGTGACCGGTTTTTCCTTTCCGCTACACCGTTCTGCTGGGGTGTGTAGGGAACTGTATGTTGGATCTTGATTCCGCTTTGGGCACAAAGTTGCAGCAACTAGGACTTGATATATTCCCCACCATTATCAGATCTAAGAGCTTTGATCTTGCTCTCAGTGGTGGTCTCAACAGAAGCCTTAAAATCCTTGAATTTTCCAAGTACTTCTGACTTGTTTTTGAGAAAGAATACCCATGTAAAGCGAGAATAATCATCAATAAATGTCAAAACATACCTTGAACCATTTAATGACATATGGGGCAGCGGACCGCTGATATCAGAATGGATCAATCCCAAAATAGTAGAGGCTCTGCTAGCCTTGCCGCGGTCGAATCTGTGCTCGGGGTGCTTCCCAATAATGCAACCGGTGCATATTCCCTTCGAGGAACGGAGTTGTGGCAGCCCATCAACCATGGATTTATTTGATAGCAGCAGCAAATACTTATAATTTAGATGTCCAAATATTTCATGCCAAAGCCTACTAACCTCATTTCCATGTGTGCGAAGAGCAGTGGGCTTTGCAAGCGGAATAAAGTGCGAAAACTCATAACATTTTGCAGTGTGGTTTGCCTTTCCAACCGCAACTAGTCTTCCACTTTTGATATCAGAAATTTCAACTGTATTAGGGCTGAATGTGACTTTCTTTGGATCACCAGTATGTGTCATTTGATAAACAGAAAGGAGATTCGAAGCTAAGGAAGGCACATAGAGAACATTCTGAAAGCATCCATGATCTACATGAATCGTACCTTTGCCCTTTGAAGAAATTTTTGAGTCATCTCCCAAATGGATGGGGATGGAGCTGTTTGGATCGAATGAGGAAAAAGAATCAATATTTGCAGCCATATGATTTGATGCACCCGAATCTATCAAGAGAGTGGGCTTCGAAACCGTTGCCATGAGTGCTTGTCCTCTTTCATGATCGTCATTCCGATCCTTCTTCCTTGCACCGTCAGGAAGGGTTATGTTGTTCTTTTCCAAAAGGAGGGCCATTTGATCTATAGTCTTCTTCATACATTAACTTTCGGGATGAAAGCCACGGTTACAATAAGTACATTTAGATTTTTGGTTACCTTCTTTGCCCTTTTGCTTGGATTTCGAACTGGATGGTGCATCCGTTTGCTTGCCTTTGTCTTTTTGCTTGTGAGGCTCGAATTTGGGCTTCTCCTTCTTTAGCTTTCCTTTACCATTCGAAATCTTGGGTCCTTGAACAAATAGGGCTGAATCTTTGGAGCTTATGGACCCCATTTGAATCAACTTGTCATGCTCTTTCGTAACGGACTCAATGAAGGCATTCAAGGTAGGCATCTTCCAATTCGGGGTAGTTAGCCGACCGGAATTGAAAGTGGAGACAAATACCGAATAATCTTTCCCAAGCTTGCTTAGAATGGAGAGGATCAACTGCTTATCCTCTTTGATAACACCACTGTTCTTCAATTGCAAGTTCAAGTTCTTGAATTTTGTGAAGAATTCATTGATGGTCTCGAAATTTTCAGGATTAAGGCCAATCAATTCATTCTCTAATTGAAAAGCCCTAAGCTCATCCTGCTTGCCGAATAGTGTCTCAAGTTGCTCCCATATGGCTTTTGGAGTCTTCAATCCGCTGAGATGGAAGTGAAGATCTTTGGAGATGGAGAGACAAAGAAGACCGTAAGCTTCATCAAGCTTATTGTAGTGTTTGGTTCTTTCTGCCACATTGTTTGGCTCCAATTCAAGACCAAGAGTGACTCGGTAGTATCCTTTTGAACGTAATATGATCTCCATATCATCTTTCCAATCAAAATAATTGAATGGGGTGAGGATAGGCTTTGAAGAAGAGTATTCCATTGCTAGGAGCGAGTCAAATGATGAAGAAGAAGCTTGCTTGCAAACTATAGCGAATGGAAATGCTGTAGGGAAGCTTGCATGCAGAATGTAGCGAGTGCACTTGGAGGAGATAATTAACCTGCAAATCACATAAGAACAATCATAATAAGGTCGAACAATCCACCCTTTGAGAGTTGCATCACACCTGGGATTGGATTTCAAGCAATGTTGAATGGGTCCAATGTATCAAATCCAGGAATTATGTGGTAACTCAAGCTTCTGGAGTGGTATTGGAATAATTTTCAAGCTTTGCATGCACATGAGCGAATGCCCTTGAGATATCTCATGCCAAACTTTTTGCAATTTTTAGCAATTCAGTCAAATCTTCTTGTATAAACACCTGTAGAAAAGAGATCTTGTCCCTGCAATGGCTCTGATACCATGTAAAGTTAGTCACAGCAGATCTAATGAACAAATAAATCAGTCACAACAGATGAATAAGAAGATATGGTGCAAAACTGTGCAAAAACATGCAGCAGTGCTCTCTATCCCAGAAAGGGTGAATGAATTACAATAGATTACAATACAATCCAATATCTGTCAATGGCAATTCGAATTGACTAAGTAGGCCATTCGAATCACTGAAATGGAGTAGCTTGACTCAATCTAGGAGTCCTCATCAATCATCGGTGTTGCTCATCAATCACAACAAACAGTCATCCAGGTGTCAAGCTGAGTCTAACTGATCATAATAAATGTAACTGAAGTGTGTAGCACTGATATAGGATCTAGAGGCTCAGTGGGGGCGCATGGGAGGCTAACTGGAGTCAGAGCAAGTCACCTAATCGAACTGGAGGTCAATCGGAGGTGAAACAGTCAGTCAGGAGTGAAATCGGAGTGAAATCAATCAGAATCGGAGCTAACTGAATGTAACTGGAGTGAATCTGCAGTGGTAGGTGAGCAAGTGCGCCCTTCTCAGTCAGTAGGTGAGAAGAGGGCGCCTTTCAGCTTAGGAGGGCTAAAACTCTGTGGAAAGTGGCTCCCGGGTGCTAGAAGAAGGTGGATAAGGTGCTGGAGGCATCAAACTGGTGACTGGACTGCATATCCTGAAATAGATCATGCAAGATCCTGAAGTAGATATGTATCCTGAAATAGATGATCCTAAAATAGATATGTATCCCGAAATAGATGATGGATATCCGAACATATATATATATATATATATATATATATATATCTATATATATATAGATATATATATATATAAAGAATAAAGTAGGATAAACCCATCTAAACTAGATCAAATTTTAAAAAGATGTGTTTAGATTTGGATCTCTCTTCCTAGATCTAATAGATAATTAAGATAAATTCCTCTCTAGTGGGGTCTCCTAATTCCACTTGGATTCTTTTAGACAAACAACATACCGTTCTTTGATTGATTATGTATTGTATCCTATGATCTTCCAACACAATACATATCTTTCTTATTTTCCAAAGTTACTTCATTCACAAGCTAAACACAAATGGTATTTATGTGATATTCCTACATATGGGGAAGAAATTCCTCAATAGTTTCCATGAGATGGATTTTATCCTACCTTGATGTTTTATCATTGTATATTCTAACTAGTGATCCTTTACTCAGTCTAATTAATTTTTTATTTCATGCATTGATTTTTTCAAGAAAATATTATCTCTTGCAACAAAATCACCATTCTAAAAATCATCTCAAAATTAGTTAGAAATCCTTCATTGATATACCAAAAATATATGATCGACAATCACTACATTTCATTGATATAATATTCCGTACATACTAGATCCTTAAATGAGAATATTTTACTTCCTAATGATTTCATCCTCCATTGAGGCATGGAAAAGTGGGGGCCCATGCCATGGGAGACACAAATGAAGATCATCAAACTTTTCTAGGCAAATCAATCTATTGCAATCAAATCCAAGAAAATTTGGTTAAATTGATGGAATATTTGGTTATTCAATACATCTAGGATGACTATCGCTGAGAAATCATGAAATGATACCATTGGCTAACAAGTGAATCATCCTTCACTATGAATCATCCTACAAATTAGGAAAAACCCCTACAAATTAGGAAAAACAAATGAAAAAAAGAGATATATGAAAAAAGAAAATGAAGATATAAGAAAAATGAAAAACATGTAAAAAGAAATAGAGATATATTACAATATTCTATATCTACAACCCAATGAAACCATCATAAACTCAACAACTCAAAACAAATAAAATGAAAAATGAAAAACATGTAAAAAGAAATACAGATATATTGCAATATTGTATATCTATGACCCAATGAAACCATCATAAACTCAACAACTCAAAACAAAATAAATGGATATATCTTACAACATTGCGTACCTACGACCTAATGAAACAATCATGAACTCAACAACTTATTCTATCTTATTGTCGGATATCTTGTGTGTGATTTCATTTTCAAATCTAGCTAACAACTTTTCATCTTCTTTTTTCAATAAATCTGGAAATTATGGGATAATGTCTTCATTTATGAAGATTCCATATTCCAATAATTCTAAAAAAAATCTCAGAACATTTAATTTATTTTTGGGTGATCCCACCTTTATTCAATTAGAGGCTAGATACCTTTAATATTTTAAACCATTTCTCATCTTTCAAAATCCCTTGTATTTCAGCTTCTTATTTGTTTTGTAAGACGTTGCGTCAATTAGCTAGAACATATTCATTGGTTGCTTCATACATCTCAACTATGATATTGTTAGAGTTAAAAATTCTAAATATTTTAATATTGTTAGAGTTAAAAATTCTAAATATTTTAATATTGTTAGAGTTAAAAATTCTAAATATTTTAATATTGTTAGAGTTAAAAATTCTAAATATTTTAATATTGTTAGAGTTAAAAATTCTAAATATTTTAATAAAATTCTATATATTGGTATTGGGATATCTATTTTATTTTATTAATGGACATGGATATAGGTATTTTAAAAGGCATGGAGGAAAATATTTGTTGAAATTAATTCCTACCATCAACCCATAATCAAATATGCACTTGGTTGTGGGGCTTAATGAGCAGGCGAGGTGCATATAGACCATGTGATATGAGGGCACCTCACATTCCATGGTATATATACACCTCGTCTACGCATTAAATGCGCCACAACTGGGTTATTGTTAATCCCAACCCATCTTTTGATGCTACCTATCATTTTAGTTGATTTTCTAATACAATGATAATTATTTATGGCATCTACTATATGGAATTAGTGATTGATAATAGTTACTCGAAAAAACGCATACCCCTCCTAGTGGTTACTATATACCTCATGAGATGCTAACTTGTTTTCTTATATCTAAGTAAGAAAGTTCTTAACAATGAATCAAAATCAAATTTAAATCTTACTACATAACCACAATTTAAAAATGAATAACTTAAAATTCCAATTACATTATAAATCCTCATACATATGGGGTTGAAAGGTAACTTGATGAATGCATAATAATTGAATTAAAGTTCCAATTACATTATAAATCATTATATAGGGGTTGAAAGGTAAGTTTGAATGATAGATACGCTCTCTAAAATTTGGAAAAGGATTGATTTGCCTCGGTGCGTAAAGCGTTAGTATTTAAGATTTTATTTTAAAAAGTGTGATCGGTCGTGTTAGGGAATCTTACACAATTCATTTTCATTGTTGGTACTCTGTACCTATTACGATATTTTATATTGAATTTGTGGACCCTGGTGCAGGTTACCATCTGTGACTCTATAACACAAAGTAGGTTTGTAATTAATCATGGAAGCATGGTTATTGAATATTCCAGTTATAGATTTCAATGATTGTGAGAGTAGAGAGAGCGCAACACACAGGATTGGAATTTGGGAGGGAGGAGGAGGAGTGTTACTATGGCTATGATCCTTCGCTCGATACACACACAAATTTGAAATTGCCTAGTTTTTGGTTTCCATCGATGGAGAATCCAACTATTGAAAGACTACTCCAAGAAAACTTCATAGAATATATAGAAGAAGAGGAGACCACAGATGAGTCCAGGAACATAGCTCATCCCATAAGTCAGGGTAAGTCAATAATTCGTTCGTTCCAATATGATTCAATATAGTTACATGTTAGTGAATAATTAATGTCGAAACTATTGCAAATCCGTGGTATCAAGCGGATTCATCCTGATAACATCAATGAACAACCTGTATGTATTAGGATATTCAGGAATTTTCACGATTCCTTTGGGATGGGTAGCATGAATCCTGGGATTAATATCAGTAGCCTTAATTTCTTTCCACGCAAATTACCTTCTCGCGTGCCTCCACCAAATTGAAGGAGTGTGTTATATTCGATACCGAGACCTCGCTGGTTACATTTACGGTATGCACTCTGTGTGACAACCTCTTGTTCTCGGAAGAATGTAGAATGGATCAAAATAGAACTTTGTTTGCAATTGCCAAAAATATAGAATTATCCACCCTTTTTACCTTCTATACTCTAATAGATTAAGTATATAGAAATACTAATTATAAATGTGGACTGTGGAAGGTAGTGGAATCCTTTGAATGTTTACAGTTTGCCCAAATGAAAATTAACCAACCTGCTGCAGAGCAATGATTGATGTTGCAGGCTCATTACTTACAGTTGGATCTCAAAGTGTCGAGATCCAACTGCAAGCAATGATCCTATGACAACAATCATTATTCTTCCCTAAGATGGTTAATAGTCACTTAAGATATACTGGAAATACCATTATGCCTACTTTAACCACTCAAGGAAAACTGTACTTTCTATAAGTGTGTTTTAATTCCTAATTATCGAGATTTTAGGATGATGCTAGGATTCTCGTCTTGTGTGTTTCTAATCGCCTAAATGCATTTCTCTATTTACCTAAATGTAATGCACTCGCTGGTAATTTTCATATGGGAAACTTGTTTATTTTCTCAGCGTTACTTCTAGCTTGAAAATATCCAACCACCAAAATTCTGTAACTACTATAAATATGTTTTTATAATGAAAAAGATGAGGGTTTTAACTGTTGGGCATTGCCATTTTCGCCTGTGCATTTTATCAAGTGGTATCATAACCGTGAGGTTGCAAAAAAACTGACCCACATCTTAGTTTAAGAGGATGATACGAAGCAGGTAAGGGTGCCAAGAAATATAACCTAATTATCGGTGGCATCCACTCATAATTTTTACAAAATAAAAAACCCAAAGGATAACAAGACTACCAACACACTCAAACTTAGGTACGGATTTAAGCTCTTGATTGAAACATTGGTGAACATAGTTGGAGACCAATACCCACCAGAGGAAGACGTAATATAAGAGAAGTACTGGAAGTTTTGAAAATCTCGGCATCAGGTGAATTTGGCTATAAATTGAGAAGTGCTAGACACTTAGAGATCCCAACATTCACTTTGAAGGCATAGTAAGTTGGTTCCTCCCCCAAAAGGCACAGAGGTAAAATATTGGAAAAACAGGCTTCTCTCCCCAAGGCCGTTAATAGTTTGTGGATGTAAATTCAATGGTTAATTAAGGAAATCGGGCAGTCTCCATCCAAAATGTCGCTACGAAAACCCCATGATTCTTGTCAAAACTGAAAACATTAAACCATATATATGCCCTCTAAAAGATTGGGTCAATTAGCTACAAATTTCACTGTATATTAAAAGAAATGTAATCGAAATCCTCAATATAGTGATTGTACAGAATAAGAGATTTATAAACCAAATAAAAAAAACATAACTACAGTAGTGAATCAATCTGGATGATCCAGTAGAAATATATCCGAACAAGTTCAATAGGGTAACCTCCAACTAACCTAGGATACAATAAAACTCATGAAATAAACTATTTATATTACATTTCTTTAACAAAGGAAGTATGTAGTTATCATTACATCAATATTAATGATAGATCCCGTAACAATTTACAACCAAAACCTATGTTCTGAGTTACGAACAAACGCTTGTTTCAAGTGGGCGGAAAATCTTGAGGGTATAACCCTCAAACCAATAAACTCTCATACCTGGTCGGGCGGTGATAAGATCATGAGGAGTATCATAAGTGGTTTCCACTAAAATTCTTGTAATGGAGGAAATGCAAGCTGCCTTGCCAGAGTTGTCAACCTGAAAGCTTTTCCCAACCACGAGATACCGCATTTAAAAACCACGACGAATGAACAAGAAAGTTATTAAATTCCAGTATGATAGAAATTTTAAATATTTACCTTAGCACAGAGGATGGGGTACTGTTAATGGTTCGAATTGTTGTAGGTCTTCTCTGAAAATTAAACCACGTTATCACAAGTCTCATTTCAACCATAGAATTACTTCACAAAACAACACACAAAAAAGTAATCATATATATTGATACTAGCTGCATAGAAACAACACGGGTGTTACCTGTTAGTATCAACCTTCCAACTGCGTGATCATTGTCCCTGCAACAATAAGGGCGTCTGTCACGACACTACACTGAACAAAACCATCAGAATAAAAACCCCGAGGGTCGAATGTACAGGAGGAGTGTATTGGCGCAATTTACCACCCACGAATTTGAGCATGGAAAATGATGTCACCATGAATGCCAAGTGTGGAGGATGAACATATATCACTGTCTCGTATTCATGCCGAGTTAATGCAGTGCCATAAGTAATGAAGGGGTTCGATTAACTTATCCAGAAGATACATCGGAGGGTCCAACCTTGAACATCGATCTCTACACCTTTCCCAAGCCGTTGATTGCAAAATAGTGGAGTCCATGTAATGATATCACGTCCTGTCTCGTATTCATGCCGAGTTAATGCAGTGCCATAAGTAATGAAGGGGTTCGATTAACTTATCCAAGAAGATACATCGGAGGGTCCAACCTTGAACATCGATCTCTACACCTTTCCCAAGCTGTTGATTGAAAAATAGTGGAGTCCATGTAATGATATCACGTCCTGTCTCGTATTCACGCCGAGTTAATGCAGTTCCATAAGTAATGAAGGGGTTCGATTAACTTATCCAAGAAGATACATCGGAGGGTCCAACCTTGAACATCGATCTCTACACCTTTCCCAAGCCGTTGATTGCAAAATAGTGGTGTCCATGTAATGATATCACGTCTTGATTTTTATATCAATCAAAGCATTAAAATAATGATCATAAGTCAAAAAACCCCAATGGGTGCAACATCATTATGGTCAGCGTTCAAATTTGAACCCTTCCCAGCCCTTCCAAAGGGTTCTAGCCCTTCCTAGAAGTGTAAAGTTAAAATTGCCCTTCAAAAAAAAATTAAAATCCGAATTTTATCCTTCCAATAGGAAGGACATAATTTATATCAACATTTCAAAAGAAGGGCAACATTTGAAATTACCCATCCATATAAATTTCAATTTATATGTTGAAATTCCTATTCGATAAAATTTGACTCATCATTCAAAATATTGGAAACATCATAAATTATAATCATTCACTCACTCATGTCATGCACTCACTGCTTAGCTTTGCAAGGTGATGAGAGATGACTGATGACTACGATGTACTAGCCACTGGGATTTGACTCTGAATCCCAACTCAATTTGGGCTGAGATCTAAGGTGTGAAAATGTGTCAATGACTATGGCTGTAATAACATAACCACTACTAGGCCCAAAACAAGGCTGAAACATTGTCCCTACTACCTATGTGAACCTGGATACCAATGTCCACTAGTTTTTTGTCAAAATGAAATTCAAATTTCCCCTTTGATGAGTACTCCTCTACAAGACTTCATTTATTGCATGAATGTCATAGACTCACGACAACTCTAAACAACACTCAATGGCATGCAACTACAAATAATGGCATGCAACTAGAACCACAAACCAAGCTGAGGTTGATTTATGCATTGATATAGAGAGGTGGCACTAGGAACAAAATATGGAGAAACAATGAGTTAGAAAAAACATTTGGACCAAAGTACCACAATGGTTATTAATAAAATTTAAAAAAAAAAAATTGGCTCAGGAATTGTCTTCAATTTGTTGGGTGGCATGATCATGATCATGTAATCTCCCTCCGTCCTTCCAAAAATATGTGGTTTCTCACCACGTTTCTCTTCGACACTCGCCACCAAAATACGTATAAAAATTACATGTCTTTACATCCTCTTCCATTTAAATCCTCATCGCATAGTCATGACTAATGATTATTATGCATGCACATCCTCACCTTATAATATCAATTGGTTCAAGGCGCAGAGACAACCATAAATGATCAAATGTGTCAAGACGCAAAGAGTGAGAGACAACTATGAGTAAGTCTTATATAAAATTTACCATATAAGTCTTTAATTTGCACTATCATCTAAGATTTGACACGTTGGATTGTTGTGATCTTCTTATAACTCCTTACCAATGTGACTGTAAGGCTTCTTTGATGGTGAAGTCCATAATTTTAAGTCTTCTTCCTCATTATCATGCCTTTTGGTAAGACAATAAGGAGGGAAGTGGCCAACATTAGCATGGAAAACAGTTTCGACATAGAGCTAGATACATTAATTCTTTCATTAAATAACTAAAATTTCATGCAGTGACTATGAATTCACCGAATTGTGGATTGGTAAAAAACGCATCAAATTTTAGAGCCTCGAGCTCTTAATTACTCATGTATCTAGAATTTTCGCAAATCAAGCCATTAACAAACTTCTTTTGTTGTTTGGTTCAATTTAAAAGGTAGATTGTTGAGACTCAAACATGTAGCGAGTCGCAAGGCTCTAGTTGACTTAGGATTGATTCCATTTCCCCTCCATCCCATACTTGTATGTTGTCACAACAAGTGTTGAACAACAAAATTTGATGCCCATGCCCTTATGATGCTAGTGTTGCTAACTTGGTTGGTATGGAGGATTATTTTTTAATGTTTTTTTGAGCTATGCATTGTTTTTTCTTACGCTCCTAGTGTCCATCATTCTTACATCTCTCAAGCTTGGATGGTTTCCCTCTCTCCAGTTTGAATTAAGGTTTTGTTTGGTTTTATATGTAGATTTTGGTTGTAGGTTTATTATAGCCTCATTTTGCTTAGTGGCTTCTTTTTGTACATAGTTAACAGTAAGTAATTTTCTCAGCAGTATGCATAACATCATGTAGATGCCCCAATATGGTTATTGCATAGTCTAAGTAGTTTTTCTATATAATGAAGTGTGGTCTAACCCAGAAAAATACAACAAAATAGTTGTTATTTTAATGAACTGTAAAATTAATGTTACATATATGTCAAATTAATGTGTTCAATTTTGGTTTTATTGAAAAGATACCATTTTATCATGTAGATATTCACGAGTGCTCAATTGTTTAAGATTGTAAAGATTTGGATGGGAAATATTTGTGTTTTGCATTTTTTGGGGGGAAGGGTTTAGTTAATTTATACTTGTCAATTGAATTACAATTATTTAAATTGCCCTTCATCTTTGAAGGACTCAAGGAACAAATGCCCTTCCAATAAAAATTAATACCCACCCTTCAAATTTGATCATTGATTATGGTTGCATTCTTCTAGTGACCTTTAGGACCAACGTTCGGACCCAAGTTGTTGACCTTCAACGTTTAAGGGATAGATTGTATAGTTGTTATGGTAATCAAAGCTTTAGGGTTCAAAAGGTGTTAGTTATAAACTTATAAATAGGGTGCTGAAAACCCAAGCTTAATCCTACCTTTCAAATTACCAAGTTGTAGTAATAAAAAAGTATGTGAAATGAATGGGTATAATTATTAAGTATCAACCACTAAAGTGAAAGTGAAGTTAGGAGGTTTCAATGGATGAATCACGTTGTCTTTCTTTGACTAAAAAATAAGAGCTAGCAATTATAGACATGATCATATAGCCTTACAAGTATGGATGAGGCATCCTATCTCTCATATTATTATTAATAAAATATTAATGCATTTTACTTTGATGAGACATACTAATTAACAATGTTTTTTTTTTTTGTCTAAATCAAGTTATCTTACTTTTGGATTCAAGGATATAGAATTAATCTTTTATAAAAGCACAAGTTGTTGTAACTCTAAATGCTCACCTGCAAATTTGGTCTTTAGACCTTATTAGTCTATCTACGCAAGTTTTCTCCAACATATAAAAAGTGCAAATTTGGTCTTAGACCTTATTAGTCTGTCTATACAAGTTTTATCCAACATATAAAAAGTGCAAGTTGTTGTAAGTCCAAATGTTCACTTGCAAATTTGGTCTTAGATCCTTATTAGTCTATCTACACAAGTTTTATCCAACATATAGAAAACCATTGGACCAAGTTTAAATTTATGGTGAAAGCCCTTAAAAGCCTCCCTTTAACAAGCAATCTTCTAAACTGGTCATAGAAACTGAAATCAAGGGACAATACAAACTCAAGAAAGCTTGACATGGTAAATCTTGTTGTAACTTATGTAATAGTCATAGTGTCATTGCACATTCAAATATTCTGAGTATCATGGAAGGACAAAGCTTTTCGACATTAAGCATAACTATTTTGTTCAACTTGAGTTATTTGATAGTTGAGGATTGTGTTCAAATTCAAAGATCAATAGTTGAATCAACAAGTGAATATCAAATTCGAGTAGAATCAAAGTTAATTTACATTCAAATTTGAATCAACTTGGAAACTAGAAATTACTATTCACATTGTGCCACATGGTGAGTGATTTCACTAGAAGTAATAATATAATTTTTTTCATTTCGATTTTGTTATTTAGTTTATGTTTATATATTAATATTTGAATAGAATGAGATCTAAATAAAATTTTAATATATATTAATGAAAACTATAATTTATTTAATTTTAAGAAAAAACTTTAAATAAAAAAATTATAATATCAAATTACTATAAAAAAATTATAATACCAATTTACCTAATTATATTATTAATAATAAAATTATACAAGTCAAGAACAGATTACACAACCCATCCTATGTTTCCCCTTTAAAGAAAAGCACTCATCAATAAAATGACTAAGCAATAAGCACAACTGCTCTTCAATGAAGTAATTAATTAAACTATAAAATATGAAGGGCCATGATTATATTATAGGCAAGGTCTTAAACTTTATCAAGCTTATGAGTATGGACACCCCGATTCTATGATAAGTTCTAATTCATGAAATAGGAACCAAAGTTTTTTATTTTTATTTTAAAGTAGTTGAGCTCTCTACCAATTTAAATTTACTATTATTCATAACTTCTTTGGTGAGCTATTGTATTATATTGATGGGATAATAACAAGATTTCGAATTACACTACTTTTATGGTCGCATGGAGAGTATTATGAGAGTATTATCATAACAGATAAATAAGCAATACTAATGCTTTCTCATCTTTTGAGATAAAATTACTTCCTTAATATTAAGAGGAACACTATGCCTCTCCATGGGTAATCCTGAATAGTTATATATAAAGACAATTGTGCTATGCATTTGTTGGGATATTTTTTATGAATATTTTGGATGAGTTTTGCTACTCGAATACCCTTTTCATTTTAGCAAGATGGACATCTAGTCCTTTAAGTGAAACAAAACAACCACATTATCATATTGAAAGAGTGACTGCGGCTGTTAAAGTTTTGTTGCAACTACTTAATCACAACAAATGAAATCCTGAAGTATAGGATTATAAATCCTTAAAAAATGCTACACGTTATAAATATGGTGAAAAGTATGGGTTTACAGGGATTGCACTCAGTTTAAAAATTGAAAGAAGATCTGCAATTAGTATGGGGATTACACCTCGAATGTGAATAATCCATCCTTCCTGACATTGGACTGCAAAGCAACATGAAGAACAATTACTACAACACTCAGAAGAAAAGAGAAATGATCAATAGTTAAGGATTTGAAGGGAGAAATGATGTCGTACCCTTCAGTTTCATTTATTCTCAGTTGCAACGATAGTTCAAATTGCATTTAGGTGTTAGCAAAAGTGAATGTGCCAGACGCATTAATACT
The DNA here is from genome assembly GCA_027924585.1 of Larix kaempferi. NCBI lineage: Eukaryota > Viridiplantae > Streptophyta > Pinopsida > Pinales > Pinaceae > Larix > Larix kaempferi. Next base: position 767,714 of record BSBM01001242.1, on the reverse strand, counting down.
GCAGGAACAACAAACCAACGTTTTCTATGTCATGTAAAGTAGGACTGGCATGGCTGAATGATACCAATGGATACTTAGATATTTCATAACTGGAATTGTTTAAAAATACTTACAGAGGAAAATCGCTTGGAGGATGGAGCCGAAGGGGATTCGATACCTTAGACATCTTTTATGGTTTCTACATGCATCATTGTTCCACATTGGATGAGCCTTGTGATACCGTAAGGAGTTTCTCTGTGAGAAATGGTTCTTAGACACTCACATCTCCTTGGTCGTCCATGTCTCATCGATGTCTAATGGCTCGACACTGTGGGCATGTTCCTACTGAATTCCTGAGAATGAGCCTCATGTTGTGCCTCCCGACTGAATTCTGCAAAAATAGTAGCAAAATTAACAGTGAATATGGGTGTAGATTCTCCAGTTGCAGTCATGGCCCAATTGAGGTAAGTGTTGTCCAGGATGCAGGACAGGGCGTTGCATTGGGTCGATGATGGATATTATTGATGAGCTCCTCAACATGGCCTTCCATGTTATCCAATGACTGATACTATTCAAACCGTAAGCATTTCATCTTTGCGCTCTATGGTTTTTTGTTTGCTATTGCAATCATGTCCTATCTACACTCTATATTTTTTGTTTATTGTTGCAAGCGAGACTAAGTTGTATACATCATAGGTGTCATTGCTATGCATGCCATGCTCCCTCCATGCATTGTAGCAGGTGAGCATGCCACTCTCCCTCAATGTGGTGTGGGGTGTTTTCAAGCGACCATGTGTTCTCTCGTCAGGCCAGTAGGTGACTCAAGCGTACCCGTATACCGTATATGTATCGTGTCGTACCGAAATGCCTCGAAAAAGAGGCCAAATAAGGCCTCAAAACAAACTATTGGCCAGAAGACAAAAAGCACTAGAAAACTTTGGTTAAAACATTTTGGGAAGCGTGCCAGGGTAGTAGCAGAGCAGAAAATCGATTTTAAGAGTCCCTTGCCAAGAAAGGGACTAATAATGTGTGTTAGAGTGTAGACTGAGTTTCACTTATTTTACTAATGTTTATGAAAAATGCTAAATATATCTGCATATAGATATAATGTAAGTTTGAATGAAGACTGAACATGATAGCTTAGGATTTGATCCAAGTTACAGAGAAGTTAAGATGAAAACAAACTGAAAAGACCACTACACATATAACAAGATTGAACTACATTTTTAAAGGTCTTTTATGTAACAACTAGCGAAAGAACATAAAAAAATTTCTTCTTCCTAGGAATACATAATTATGGGTATATGGTTCTTAACAGCTTGTTCATCATCAAGAATCCCAGAGGTCACCATCGTAATTGGATATGGATTACCGGAAAAAAAACATATGACGTGGTATTCTTCTACTCATTTATGCATTTAGATGTGATGCCATCTTATTGACTAAACGAGAATGAAGAACTTGCCATTATTTGTGTTGTTCATTAAAAACTTCAAAAAAATAGGTGGAAGAATGTCCTTTTACCATCATCCTGCAATCAATACATTATCACAAGAACAAACGCTAAGTAGAGTCCATGTAGAAGAATGGAGATTAAATGAGAATGAAACAATAAGTAATGAATACTCTAGGGAAGGAGTTTAACCTTTATGGATTCCCAATGTAACCTTGGGGAGTTCCCCTAGCTCATTCAACTTCCACAAAAAGAAGAAGGAATAATCCATGTACTTACAAATAACCTGACCTTAAAATGATAATAGGATTTGGAAAGCGCGTGTTCACTGGTAATGACATACAAATTTCCTTGAAACCCTACATGGATCGGCTGAGAGCAATTTTGTTGAGAGTTGTGTGATGAAAATTCCATAATGGAATATTACTCGAACCGTGTTGTTCAATATCGAGGTCAGAGCTCCAGTACGAGTTCATAATATGACTTCCAAGTGTGCATTCTCCGGCTTCTTTCATTAAATTTTTTAGTGGGTATGCAGCTCGTTCAATCCAGGTGGATATACTATAACTCTTGGATTTTAAATGTTGTAATCAATCCAATAGTGCTAAAACCATGTAGTTGGCGCAATTGTCAAACTTGGAAACTACTTCGGATCCCATAAATACTCAACCAGATAACATACCTACCTTGAACTTAATACCTCATTCCCTTTACCCTTGATTTTCCCTCTGCCTCCCCTCCACTGCTTCTACATGAAATGTAATAAAATAAACCCTAAATATTTGTATTGCCATATAACATAATTAAGCCCCCTTGGCCCCTTAATACAAGGCAATATATTTTCTCGTTTCCGTATTATAGTTTATTCCCCAATATGAATGGACGTGATAGGATATTTCCTACCAACTGACGACCCCCGTGATTTCAGGTGGTCCCGTGGCCTGCCCTCTCGACCCACACACCCACAGTCAGATGCAGTCTCTCATGGAGTGCTTCAACATAAATGGTGGCCTGGAGGACGATGATGATCCCCAGAATATTAACATTCTCGAATCTGAAGGAAGTCGCGATGTGGTCCCACCTGTTGCGCCAAGTAATCCATTCAGTCAACCATTGCAGCTTCGCAAGACAAATATCAGTACTAAAGCTACTCCCAAGTTTGCTAATGTTGGGGATTACTGGGATGATGAGATGATGAGTAAGGTTACCGAGTTACTGCATGAGTTTCAGGACGTGTTTCCCATGAATTTTTCCGAAATGAAGGGAATCTTGGGTGATTTAGGAGAGATGAGGATTCCATTGAAACCAGATGCTAAGCCAGTCCGACAGCGACCTTATCGGCTAAATCCACGACATAAAGAAAAGGTCAAGGAAGAACTTGATCGGATGTTGGATGATGGAATTATCGAACCTGTGGAAGAATCAGAATGGACCAGTCCTATGGTGGTACAGGAAAAGAAAATAGGCGAAGTGCGCATTTGTGTCGATTTGTGGAAGTTGAACGATGCCTACATGCATGACCATTTTCCGACCCCGTTTACTGATGAAGTACTTGAAGGAGTGGGTGGCCAGGAGATGTACTCTTTCACTAATGGATTCTCTGGCTACCATCAGATTCGCATTGCCAAGGAAGACCGCCATAAGAAAACTTTTGTTATTGAATGGGGTTGCTTTCAGTACACGGTCATGCCGTTTGGTTTGAAGAATGCACTTGCGATATTCTCCTGGGTCGTTGTTGCCGCATTCAAAGATTCTATTCAGAAGTTTCTACAGGTATATATGGATGATTGGACCGTTTATGGGTTGATTCGTGATCATTTGGCCAATCTGCGGTTAATGCTTGAGCGATGTCAACAGCATCAGATATCGTTGAACTTGAAGAAATGTATTTTCTGTGCACCGTTTGGGATATTGCTGGGTCATATTGTGTGTAAGCAGGGATTACTGGTTGATCTAGCCAAAATTGTGCTTATTTTGGGGTTGCAACTGCCGACCACCGTTAAGCAGTTGTGCGTGACCTTGGGTCACACAGGATATTATCGCAAGTTCATTAGGGGGTATGTTGCGATTACTGCCCCTATGGAAAAATTGCTAAAGAAGGATGCGGCATTCCAGTGGAATCCGGAATGTCAAGAAAGTTTCGAAACGCTCAAAGTGAAGATGGCGTCGGCCCCAATCTTGGTCTTTCCGGACTGGAGTAAGGAATTCCATGTCCATGTTGATGCTTCATCAGTTGCATTAGGGGTTGTATTGGCTCAACCAGGCGAAGGCGACATTGATCATCCCATTGCTTTTTCCAGTCGGAAGCTGTCTTCTGCAGAACGCAACTACACCACCATAGAACGCGAAGGTTTGGCCATGGTTTACGCACTACAAAAATTTACGCATTATTTGTTGGGCGGCCACTTTAAAATGTTCACTGATCATTCTGCATTGAAATACTTGGTCAATAAGCCTGTGTTGGGGGGGAAGATCTGCTGATGGCTACTTTTGTTTCAGGAGTTTGATTTCGAAGTCATTGTGAAACCGGGGTGGTTGAATGTTGGACCAGATCATTTGTCACGAATTGATACAGGGGAGGAACCGACTAATATCGAAGATGGGTTGCCGGACGACCAGCTGTTTCACGTTGCTGCTGCTGATCAGTATTTTGATGACATCCTTCAGTTTTTGGTGACCGGCATCGCGCCTGATGACTTTACCACTACTCAGAAGAAGCAATTGGTCGTCAAGGTTGCTGACTTTCAACTAATCGCAGGAGAGTTGTATAAATTGGGTGCCAATGAGATATTACGCAGATGTGTCTTGCCGCATGAGCAAGCGCAGATATTGGCTGAGGCACATGGTGGAGTCGCAGGAGGACATTATGGTGGCCGGGCGACTACTCGAAAAGTACAGCGTGCAGGGATTTGGTGGCTCACATTACATAATGATGCGACAGACTATGCGCGGTCTTGTGATGTTTGTCAACGAACTGACAAGCCATCCAGACGTGATGAGATGCCACTGCTACCACAGGTAACATTACAACCATTCGAAAAATGGGCTGTGGATTTTGTAGAATCGATACATCCACCAGGGAAACGCACAGGTGCGTGGTATGTTATCACAACGATAGAATACTTGACCCGGTGGGCTGAGGCAACACCTCTAGTTGACTATTCCGCTGCAACAGCTGCTAGATTTTTGTTCGACCACATTATCACTCGTTTCGGCTACCCCAAGATATTACTGAGTGACCAAGGAAGCCATTTTCTAAATCGCACTATCAGTGCATTAACGGAAGAATTGCAGATACAGCATAAGAAGAGTACACCCTATCACCCACAGGCGAATGGAACGATGGAGGCGTTTGACAAGGTATTGGAGCATGCGTTGACAAAGGTGTGTAATGCGAACCGTGACGACTAGGATTTGAAAGTTCCAGGGGTATTGTGGGCCTATCGCACCACATGTAAAAGGTTGACTGTTCAAACACCTTTCAAGATGGTATATGCGAAGGAAGCAATTATGCCTATGGAGTACATTGTTCCAAGTCTACGAATTGCAGTTGTTATGAACATGGATGATGTCGCAGCGTTAGATGAATGTATAGCACAATTGGTGGAGCTTGAAGAGGATCGATTTCTCGCTGGCTTTCACCAAGGGGTAGAGAAGGACTGCCAGAAGGCATGGCATGATCGCCACATAAAAAAAAACAGTTTCAGCAAGGCGATTTAGTGTTACTATACGACAGTAAGTTTATGAAACATCCAGGCAAGTTGCAGATGCATTGGTTGGGTCCTTATCGCATCAATAGTATTACTTCAGGAGGAGCGGTTCAGTTGCAGCGATTGGATGGGGGGATGCTCCCCAAGATGGTAAACGATCACAGGTTGAATCCCTATCGCACGGGCTTGGAGCAGTGCGATGTCTAAGTCGCATGGGTTAAAAAAAAAAAAAAACATGATGATGATTGTTACGGGTTGCTTGGTGGCAGATGGCGCACCAACAACAGAAGGTATGCGCAAGCGGAAGACGCTTTTGCCGCCAGGTTAGAGTAGTTAGAGACTCATGGCAGTGTTGCGCTCAGGCTCGATGACGGATTTTGTATGACGGAGTTGGGAGAGTATAGCAAAGTGGTGTGATTACTGGCCACCATCTCTACACATGATTGCACCTGACTGATTCGGCTGTGTTCACACATGACGATGGCATGTTTTGCACATGGAATGCTGGGCCGAGACGAGCAGTAGGGTTGTTCACGTGGTGGCACGTGGGAGCTTTGTTGGCAGCATGGTCACCCCCCTCCACTGTGACAGTCGGCTGGCTCATACAGACAGATGAGAGGTACTGAGGCATCATTCCCCCCGTCGTGACCTAGTAGGGTCCGGCTATAAGTAACCGAGGAAGTTGGTACTTCACCATACAGAAGTGGTTCCGACATAGAGTGGTTATGCTGTTTAATCAATTTGGGAGTTGAGTTGTGAGGAATGCCAAGGAGGTTGTGGAAATGATTCACTTTGTTTCCCGTGGCAGCACCCCAATGGCTCTGCGAGCCCTCACGACGAGTGTCCCTGAGCGCCTTGATATGGTCGGTGCACTTCTCCTGTGTATGCTCAGGCCGGTGCCATGGTGACTGCGGTACACATCGACAGTGAGATGGACCCCTGGCCGATCCCGCATGATTCAGTATGCAGTATATGTTCGAAGGGTTGTGCTATTTTTTATCAGAACGTTGGTTGGGGGGGTAGCTCCCTGACTTCAGTAGAAGACGGGCGCTGGCATGAAATAGATGTGCCAGAGTCGTCCGCTTTTCTCACCTCTTGGTACTGTTCGTCCTCTTTTCTTTTCATTCTGCACTATTTCATGCAACTGAAGGATGAGTTCACGACATACCTAGAAGTGAATCGGGGGTTTCCTACTCTTGAGTCAGGCTTATAGTATTGTTAGCCAAGGATCTATACAGCCGAAGGAAGGAGACAACATTGCATGATCCAGACAGCAAGAACATATGCAGTTGACGTGTACTCTGTCCAACAGTTGCCATGGCTCGAGGGTGAGCCACAAGATTGTGTTGGGGGCCTGTTGGCAGGTGGTTTGATGAGGAAAGATCGTGGTACTGCTGATGTTGCGACACGTTCGATGAAGGCACGAAAGGAGTAGTTTGTGCTAAAGGATACCGCAGTTAGCGGGTTTTAGGTCACTTGGACCATGTATTTTGTAATATTGAGTCAAGTATACCGTAGTTGGCGGGTTTTGGGTCGTGTATTTTGTAATATCGAGTCAATTGTACCGCGGTATGCGGGTTTTTGGGTCATTAGACCAAGTCAGTTAGTCGATTTTCCATAAGTGTCGGTTAGGAAAGTGGACAAGTATTGTAATTGGCGGAAGCCTATAAATAGATGAGAATTGTAAGTGTTAGGAAGGGGATGAATAGAACATAAGAATAGAGCTGTCTGCGGAGATTGACAATGCGGGGAGTTGCGCAGAGATTTATGTATTGCTTTTGGTTTGCCACAGTAATATAAGGATGATGATTTGGTGCAATCTGTGTTATTGTCTTGTCTTAATGCAATTATCCGTTTCTGTCGCTATGATACGAATGCCGCAATAATATGTTATAGATATATGTTTACTGTAATGTTAAATGCTGCGATTAAAGTGATGTGCTAAAACTTCATGATGAATATTTAGAATTGCTGTTGGTATCATACTGCCGCAACTTTCCTCCTCCCTCGATGGAGACATGGTTCTGTCTGCTCTTCCTCGATGCCTGGGGTGAGACCTCATCTGCTCTGCGGGTGTTGCTGGGTGGGCTCAAACCTGCCCGGGCCGGTGCCTAGGGACATTGCGATATGTGTCGATAGTTGGTGAACCCCTGTCGACTGTGAGGTCGTGATTTGGTCAACACTCTTCACTGTCTCACAGTCTCTCTTCTTGATCTCATATATCTTACAATGCATAATACCTAATACATCAACCCTAGCCGTATTACAATGTCTTTCTTTTATAAGGGAAATACAATGGGAAAATACCACGGGTTACCCAAAACCATGAGCCCGAAAACTGTTGGCGAATGAGTGTACAGTCCTCTGAGGTGCACGACTGAGACAATATCATCTATGAGACTGGAATATCTAGCTCCACAACCAACACTTCAACAATTTTTTTTTAATCCTATAATTCATTCAATGACAACAATATAAAATTGATTAGAGGATTTTCATAAACATAGCTTTATGCTTCCTTCTATTGTGAACACAAACACCAATATGTAATTTCAAATTATGAGTGAACTAGGAGGTTGTTTTATGAAATTAAAAAAGATGGACTTGTTGTAAATTGTTTGTAGGAGAATGACAAAGATATAATGACAATACCTAATAGTAATATACTCCTCAAAAATATCTTAGATCTTAAGTATGTTGAAAACCTTGCCAACAATAGTAACATGATATTAGTTGTGTGGTTTAGGGACTGTGCAAATGAGGTCTTATATTTATGACAGTCAATAGAATAGTGTCAACAATGATCACTTAGTATTCAAAACAAAAAAGAACACTTTTCATCATTTTGATCTCCACAAGACATCAATAAATACATGTGAAAATAGTTCTTTAGTGTCATTAGGAAGATGTATGACAGTGATTAGTTTTGCATCACAATGGAAGAAATAGTATAAATAGAGAATATAGTGATGAAAACAACCAATGGAAATAGTTCATGTATTGATATCCAAATACCTTCATTAATAATGTGAATCTGAAGGAGAGGTCAAAGTGCTTGCTAAATACCAAATCATTCACTAACTCACCTGACTCGAACTGGATTCCATATGAAAGTTTTCTCTTTTGTCACATAAAATATACAAAGGTTTTCATAGATAGTTTCCTCTTCATTGCCACACTGACTTGATTTGGGATGTCATTTCCTAGATTTTGACCTGACCTTGTTTTATTTGTTGACAAGACATGACAGTTTTATTTATATTATTGAGTGGTTTTGTCAACATTATTTTGAATAGTAGGAAATATCTCTAAGTGCTTGAATAAATAGGAATATATCTCTCATAGGTATTCAATTAACATATAATTGGTATGGATAATTTTTTTTAACTAGGAAAGATGATGCATTATCCAAAAGGACTTCCAAGGAATGTGAGATGCCCACAAAAGAAGAAAAATATTGCACTAGTAGTCCAAAGTTTTTCTTTTCTAATTAAATGGTCATGGTGAACACCAAAAGTATCTTAACTCCAATCTATGAAAAATACATGATCGCTTCAATATCCAACTCTGTTAGATATTGGGAAATCATTGGTTCTCGTAGCTTCATTAAGGGATAAACATTAATAGATTCCTATTAAAATATGTCACGTTCTAAACATACAAGTTACCAATTGCATCATTATTTTAGCAAAAAACCTAAGGAGATAAAAAATATTTCCTTCTATCTACACTTTATGGTCAATAAATTCTTGAATACTTTCCAAGATGATCCCATAGTAGTCAAGCCAAACTTATCTACAATACACAATATGTTGAGAAACTTGGACACCCATTCTAGATATCGCCTCTATGCTTTAAAAAGAGTGTCTCCAACTATGGTTAAACACATGTAATGTTTTATCCATAAGTTAAATATGATTTAAAGCTTGACAATGGACATTACCCATACAAAGTATCTGGGTGTGTTTTGTGCCTTAAAACAATAGTAAGAGGATTCATTTTGTAGTGTCTTGGATGCCTCCCTTTTCACTTTAGTCAACTTAAATCCTAACCTCAAAGTCAGCTTCAACATCAAATGAGAGAGAGGAGATAAACTTCACTACTGAGGGAACATTGTCTCACATTCATATTGAATTTATATATCAATCATCATTATGTGTGTGTCTAGTTGCTTGTTTCTTTAATTTATTTATTATGAAGATTAGATTATTCTTACTTGTTTTCATAAGGAAATCTCAACAACTTCAATTGTTCTAGATTTTCTAATCTCAACAATGGAACTCAGTGTATGGCAGCCCTTGATAAAGTTCTAGAGATTGTATTACCCTAGTGCCATCAACTTCAAAAGTCATAGTATTCTTCTTCAAGTCAATGAAAACATAATTATCAAATTAGTTAGCTCCTGATCACATGTTATTCAAATATACAGGTTATTGCTTATTTGGAAATAATACTTTTTTTTAAAAAATTTCCCACAGTCGTCGGATATCCAACTATCATTCCAAAGAATCCGACGACTTTTCCATACCACCGACGACAAATTTCGTCGGGCTTTGAATTTTGTTTGTGGGTAACTGCGTCGGTTAACCGACGCAACTATGGTTGGATAACCGACCTCTCATAAAGAAATTTCGGTTGGATATCCGACTGCTTTGTGCTCGGATATTCGACCTTGGAGAAAGTATTGGTGGTCGAATATCCGATGATGATGTGGTCGAATATTCGACCTCCCATAAAGTAATTTTGGTCAAATATATGACCCCAATATTAAAAGAATTTTGGTTGGATATCTGAGATTCTAATGTTAGATATCCGATGATACCACATTGCTGTCGGATATCCACCGAAGTTGGACCGACGTTTAAAAAAGGAGAGACTTGTCGGATTGTCGACATTGTGATGTCGAAAATCGGACATTTATGTCGTCAGATTTTGGGTTCAGATTTTCATGTGGCAAGTAGAAATATTCTCAGAGAAAGAGCAGTCGTTCTTTCTTCAAGTTGTTCTATTTTTACAATTCCCTCATAAATCAAGTGGCGACTGACCATTCTTCTGCCCATTATTATTTTTCATAATAGTTTTAGACTGCAAGAAGGGTTGGTCGATCCTCCTTGTGTTTTTCATTGTGGATATAGTTGAATTGTTGGATATAGCTGTTCACGATTATCTACTAAACGAAGGGGCAGTTGATCCTTCTTGTCGAAAAATGAAAGACGGGACAAACATTTTTTATATGTTATAACTTAGCTGATGTCTGGGTCCCTACTATTTACAGCGGAAGTCAGGAGTCATAAATTGTTGGCCTATCCTTCGTAGATTAAATATTTTTACATTTCTCTCGTAAATGAAAAGTTGACTGACCTTTCTTGTGCTCAGTATTATTCCAATGTTCACCATTTTGGATATACATGAATTGACAGACTAGCCTTCGTAGGTTGAATATTTTAACAATTCCCTCATAAATGAAGGGGCAACCGACCCTTATTCTTCCTAGTATTATTTTCATAATAGTGCTAGATTGCACGAAGGGTCGGTCGATCCTTCTTATGTTCGCCATTTTGGATATACGGAATTGTTGGATATAGGTGTTCACAATTGTCTACTAAAGGAAGGGGCGGCCTATACTTCTTGTCGGAAAATAGAAGTCGAGACAAATTTTTTTTATATGTTATAACTTAGCTGATGTCCGGGTTCCTAGTATTTACAGCGGAAGTCGGAAGTGGGGAATTGTCAGGCTAGACTTAGTATATTAAATATTTTTAAATATCTCTTGTAAATTAAGGGTCGTCCGACCCTTCTTATGCTCAGTAGGTTGAACATTCTTAAAATTCCCTCATAAATGAAGGTGAGGCCAACCCTACTTTTTCCCATTATTCTTTTCATAATAGTTCTAGACTGCAAGAGGGAAGATCGATCCTTCTTGTTTTCACCATTCTGGATAAGGGGAATTGTTGGATATAGGTGTTCATAATTATCTACTAAATGAAGGGGTGGACGATCCTTCTTTTCGAAAAACGTAAGTTGGGACTAACATTTTTTATATGTTATAAATTAGCTGATGTATAGATCCCTACTATTTACAGTGGAAGTCGGAAGTCGGGAATTGTCGGCCTAGACTTCACAGATTAAATATTTTTACATGAATTGACGGGTTAGCCTTCGTAGGTTAAATATTTTTACAATTCCTTCATATTAAATGAAGGGGCGGCGAACCCTACTTCTTCCCAGTATTCTTTTCATAATAGTTCTATACTGCAAGAAGGGTCGGTCGATAGTTCTTATGTTCTCGATTATGGATAAGGAGAATTGTTGGATATAGGTGTTCATAATTATCTACTAAACGAAGGGGCGGATGATCCTTCTTGTCAGAAAATGTAAGGACAAATTATTTTTATATGTTATAACTTAGCTAATGTCCGGATCCCTACTATTTACAGCGGAATTTGGAAGTCAAGAATTGTCGGTGTAATACCCCAATTTTGACCCTTGTGATATATTGGATTTTATGTAAATATTGTGTACATGCGATGTATATTTTCCTAGTGTGGAGCTCAAGGCCAAGGCCCCGATAGTGTATGTTCGGGTTTTATTTAAAATGGATAAGTATTTGATATTTTATTACCCATGAGCTATTAAGCCATGGAATATTGTAAATGATGAAAATATTTAATATTTCAATAAAATACCAAAACTGGCTATGGAAGCAACGAATGAGAAGGGGCCATGTGTATTCCACTAGGGAGTGGTGAGGGGGTTGTGGGGATGAACCATATGTTGTCAAATGCCATTGTGAGAACCCATTTGAATTTCCTTGTTGACATTTAATTATGTTGTAAAGAAGTTGTTGAAGAATTTAGTCCATGGCTTCAATGGAGCATGGGTGGCCCAAAAATTCGTATGGAAGGTATGGGCTCTGTTTTTCTTGTACCACAAGTCACCCTACCTCATGGGAATGGGTTATTCCTCATTCCCATTCCATTGTTAAATATCCCAACTTCAGTTTTCATCCATTACGAATTCCCAGCAGTGAGAAAAATCAGAAATCGCAACTTTGCAAGAACCCATGTTTTGAAGTTCCATAAACACCCAAAATTTGATATTGATAGTGAAATCTAATGGGGGATCCATAGATATGAACCTTGGGGCGAAATTGAGAGTATTAGATACCCCGAAATCCATTGGAAAACCTAGTTTTTACAACCTAGAAATCAAGTGATAGGATTGAGTTATTGGATGACAGAATTGTGAGAAATCCAAGTGTGAATGACTAAGCAGAGGTTGGGTTTGCTTTATAAACCCAGTGAAGGCTAGAATCTCAAGGAATCAGCAGCTGAACCTTTCTATGCCCACCCTGAAGATCACTGGAAGGAAGGGACGCCCGAGGGACTGTGCAACAGAGAAGGGGACCTTCCTTGTGTTGGGTGTGGTAGGTATTGTGGGTGCCATGACTGTTGAGTTCATTTGAGATGCATGTAGATTTGTGGTTGATCTCACTGGCTTAGAATCATCCTCATTTGTCTTTGCATGCTTGATAAACCCAACTGTGTGTTGGCTTAGCATGACTGTTTGTGCAAAACCATGGCTGTGAGTGAGACTGTTTAGTTCCTCCTTAGTGGATACACAACCCAGATCGGGGGTGATCTCTCAGCTGAAAGAATATAGGATGGATAGAGATCTATGGTTGGGTGGAACATTTCTCTTACATAGCCAGTTGTTTGGACAGCTTCATCTCAAAGATAAGCAGACTCCTTGGTTTAAATTATGATCATTATGTGTTTTGTTCTGAATGTTAATTGTCCATGTTAATGAACTAAAATGATTATCTTAATGAAATTGACATGAAGTCTATGCATAGCATGAGAACGAGATTGAATTCTCTGCATGTTGATTCATCATATGCTTGTGATAGATATGCTGATACATTTTTGCTTGTGTGTGTGCAAATATGATTTAATTCCGCCGTGTTTATATTGAGTATATATTTGCACACATAAGTTTTTATTTATCCATGAATTTCTTAGTAATGTATGGGGCTAAGATTGCCAATAAGCCCGGTATGTTGGTCATGTTTTCTTCCTGGCACTGGATTGATGGAAGGGGATGTGACAATCGGCCAAGAATTCGCAGATTAAATATTTTTACATGAATTGACAGGATATCCTTCATAGGTTTAATATTTTTACAATTTCCTCATAAATGAAGGGGCAACCGAACCTTCTTCTGCCCAGTATTATTTTCATAATAGTTCTAGACTACACGAAGGGTCGGTCGATCCTTCTTGTGTTCACCATTCTGGATATAGGGAATTTTTGGATATAGGTGTTCACAATTATCTACTAAAGGAATGGGCGGTCGATCCTTCTTGTCAGAAAAAAAAAAAAAAAATTCAGGAATTTTTTTTTTATATGTTATAAATTAGCTGATGTCCGGGTTCCTACTATTTACAGTAGAAGTCAGAAGTCGAGAATTGTCGGCCTAGCCTTCGTAGATTAAATATTTTTACATTTCTCTCGTAAATGAAGGGTCAACCGCCCCTTCTTGTGCTCAATATTCTTCCACTATTCACCATTTTGGATATACATGAATTGATGGGATAGCCTTCGTAGGTTAAATATTTTTACAATTCCCTCATAAATGAAGGGGCAGTCGACCCTTATTCTTCCCAGTATTATTTTTATAATAGTTCTAGACTGCACGAAGGGTCGGTCGATCTTTCTTGTATTCACCATTCTAGATATAGGGAATTGTTGGATATAGGTGTTCATAATTATCTACTAAAGGAAGGGGCGACCGATACTTCTTGTCAGAAAATGAAAGTCGGGACAAACATTTTTTATATGTTATAACTTAGCCGATGTCCATGTTCCTACTATTTACAGTGGAATTCGGAAGTCGAGAATTGTCGGCCTATCCTTTGTAGATGAAATATTTTTAGATTTATCTCGTAAATGAAGGGTCAACCGACCCTTCTTGTGCTCAGTATTCTTCCAGTGTTCACTATTTTGGATAGACATGAATTGACGGACTAGATTTCATAGTTTGAATATTTTTACAATTCCCTCATAAATGAAGGTGCGACCGACCCTACTTCTTCCCAGTATTCTTTTCATAATATTTCTAGACTGCAAGAAGGGTTGGTCGATCCTTCTTGTGTTATCCATTCCGGATAAGGGGAATTGTTGGATATAGGTGTTCATAATTATCTACTAAACGAAGGGAAGGATGATCCTTCTTGTCGGAAAACGTAAGTCAGGACAAATTTTTTTTTATGTGTTATAGCTTAGTTGATTTTTGGATCCCTACTATTTACAGCGGAAGTCAGAAGTCGGGAATTGTCAGCCTAGACTTCACAGATTAAATATTTTCACATTTCTCTCTTAAATGAAGGGTCGATCAACCCTTCTTGTGCTTAGTATTATTCTAGTTTTCACAATTTTGGATATACATGAATTGATGGCCTAGCCTTCGTAGATTGAATATTTTTACAATTCCCTCATAAATGAAGGGGCGACCGACCCTTTTTCTGCCTAGTATTCTTTTCATAATAGTTCTAGATTTCAAAAAGGGTTGGTCGATCCTTCTTGTGTTCGCCATTATGGATATAGGGAATTTATTGATATAGGTTTCCACAATTATATACTAAAAAAAGGGGCGACCGATCCTTGTTTTCGGAAAATGTAAGTGTTGACACAGATCTATCGATAGGGGTTCACTCTGCAGAATTGTCAATAAAGCTCGACACAAAATCCGATAGATATCGTCCCGGAAAGGTTTTAGCCTTTCCAGCAACACTCGTAGAGCAAGTGAGGTCTCACCCGAGATACCTAAGGGGGCTACAGGAACCAAGTTTCCGCAGGTATAATAGGACATGCATCATTATCATTCAATCGTAGTGAAGCTCAAAGATCGACATAATTATCATTTGCATCAGAACACCATTATTGCATAATAGACATACTAATAAGATCTAGGCAGTAACAAATTATAGAAACATATCTAACTGTTCAGAGATACATATCATAAATGTGATATTGCTAATTCATTCATAAAACACAATTAACCATATTGCGACAACACACATTCAATCATACTACGGCATAGTACATCAACATTTTACCTCACTTTTTCTTTGATTATTGTGCAGTCCTCAACCTTTGTCCTGTCAGATGTTCGCTTCCTATCTACTACACCTTCACTAAGTTTTCCTTTATTTGAGTCAATACTGGCATAGCTTCAACTTCTAGCTGCTCCGATTTCAACTACAACTCATCCAACTACGTTGTTCTTCTCTATTGATTCGTTCGTGCCTTGTTGAATCGATGCTGCAATTCCTTTAGTTCTGTTGCTTTGGTCATCTGCGCCATTAGGGGCATCTCCTTTAGTGATCCCTTCAATAATTCTAACTATGCCTTTGCCTCTCCAAGTTGCACATTGAGCTGGTGCAATTGCTTGTCTTGCACAAGACTTCCCCAAAATTGTGAGACTTCTTCAACAATGTTCTTTTATGCCTTCTCCAATTCTGTGATCTTCGTCGCAGCATCCTCAATAGTGTTCTTGCGTGCTTCCACTTGTTCCAGTGGTGTGCTCGGCACCATCCTTGTTTGCAATTCCTCGCTCACTTTTCTAAGATCATAAATAACTGTGCCCAACCTCAACACCTTAGCTTCCGCAATAATTTCTTTGGCTATTTATGTTGCATCCTCGCATGCCATGGAGATGGCATGTTCCAATCTCCTCCTATCCTCCATCACATTTTCTGTTTCATTCATTACTGCCTCCTTTTCCTTGTGGAGTCGTTCAACCTCCGCTTCAATACTTCCCACGTGTCGTTTATAGTTGATCATTTGATCATGTGTTGATTCTTCTCGATCATT
Source organism: Larix kaempferi (assembly GCA_027924585.1). Lineage (NCBI taxonomy): Eukaryota > Viridiplantae > Streptophyta > Pinopsida > Pinales > Pinaceae > Larix > Larix kaempferi. Next base: position 751,698 of record BSBM01001242.1, on the reverse strand, counting down.
GATTTCTTCTCTCACCCCTGTTGACACAGATCTGTTAATAGGGGTTCAATTCGCACTGTTGTCAACAAACCTCGAAAAAACTCCCATAGATATCAGTTTGGAAAGGTTTTATCCTTCCTAGCAACACTCGTTGAGCGAGTGAGTTCTCACCCAAGATACCTAAGGGGGATACAGGAACCAAGTTTCTGAAGATTACATAGGACATGCATCATTCACATTCAATCAAAATGTAACTCAAAGATTGACATAATCAACATTCCTTTCAGAACATAATCATCACACTCTTGACATATTAATCAGATCTATTCAATAGCTGATTATTAACCAATAAAAAATATCATGTACTTATCCATACAACATATCGAACCCTACTACAACACGAATTCAATAATACATCAACAATTTACACATAGGCAAAGACATAAACAACATAATTGTTCTCATTATTCATCATTTCTCCTTATACATCACAGAATCCATCCAGAGAGCCAACAAAAAGTCAAAACAATAGAGAAGTTGCAAACCTCAAATCAGATCTCAAGATAAAATATAGGTCAAGATATGATTCTTCCTCATTCTAGATGCCAAAAATGATGCCCTTAGGATTACAATTCTACTCCTATTTATAGGCTCACTTGGCCGTTATAACTTGGTCCAATGACCCATTAACTAACTAATTATTTAACCAATTGTTCCGCATTATCAACTCTATTGCACTCTGCGATTGGTCATTTTCCCATGTTTATGACCCTTTCATCGCCAATTTGACCAAACTTATATGCTCTAGACAAAAAATTGTGGCTCACCCTCTAGCCACCTCAACTGGATGATGCTGGTGCATTCACCTGCATTATGAATTCGTTGTATGCTACCTTAATCTGGTCGATCGCTTCCTTGGCCATTGCTTTTAGTTTTGTACAATATTCCACTTCTTGTTTCGTTGGGTGCTCACCACCTATCTGCTGCACCTTTTCCAGATTTTTCTTAATTTGCGTCGATCCGAACATCGCTTCAACAGCCAACCGCTTAGATTTCGTTTGTAGTTCATCCAAGTGTGTTGTTCTTCTTTTTTTCCTTGCTCGCACCTTTTTGACATGATGTTGTAACTCTTTCTGTGGCCTTCATCATTTGCGCTAGTAGAGGCATCTCCTTAAGTGATCCCCTCAGTGCCTCTAGCTGTGCTTCCGCGTCACCAAGTTGAACATTTAGCTGTTGCAACTGCCCATCTTGGACAATACTTCCCCAAAATTGTGTCACATATTTCGCGATGCTCTGAGATTCTTTCTCTAATTCTGTGATTTCTGTCACGACCTCCTCAATGGCACTCTTCCTTCCCTTAACCTGCTCTCGTGGTGTGCTCGTTACTGCCCTTCTCTGTAGTTCCTCATTCTCTTTTAGGAGGTCTACGATGACAAAACCCAACCTCAATACATTTTCTTCCGTAAGCATATCTTTTCCTATCTCTGGTGCGTCTTCACATGCCATTGAAATCGCATGTTCCAATATTTTTCTGTCCTCTACCGCCTGTTCGCTTTCATTCATTACCGCTTCTTTCTCTCCATGGATCCGTTCAATGCTTTGCACCTGCCTCTTGTAGATGGCCATCTAATCATGCGTTGAAGCTTCACGATCATTGATATCTTTGATTACTGCAGTGTGAGTGTGATGCAACATGAACATTGGCAGCATGTCCATGTCTATGCTGATCAAATCTTCATCTCCTGTCGTGATTGCATTGAGTAATATTTGCACAATCCGCCGCTTAGTTCCGATATCTACATTGACCCTCCTTACCTCTGATGTACTCGTCCCCACTTATCCTTGTGGTAGCCTTTTTTTTATGATTGCATTGCTTAGCATTTGCAGTAGTTGCAATACCTGATGGAAATATTCACTCACATGTTGCCTGAATTTTGTGCGGTCCTCCTTCGCCACAGTCGTTATCTTTTCCATTAACTTGTTCATTTGTTCATCGGGGATACCGACGTAGTGCTCCCCTCATTTCGCTCCATCCTATTCTTTGTTCTTTCTTCCTTTTGTTTCTCCTCTAGCTCTGAATTCGTCAAAGTGGTTGATGATGCTCCATCGTTGCTTGTAGTGCGCGATTGTTCATCCACACCATACTCCTCATCGTCTGAATATTTTGTTTCTTCTTTGGATTTTGGTATGTATGTTGGATTCCCATCCAATGGGTCGACAGTTGATCCTCATTCACTAGAAATTTCCATTCTTCTGACTATTCTTGCACAATGGCATCGAGTTCCGCTTCGCTCAACTTGTATTGCATTGCGAGCCACTGCTTTTGCGGGTTTGCACGCGCTTGAATGACTATTGCTTGTGGTCCCACATAAATACTTGTGATTCTCTTATGCTTCTTTGTTGCCTCTTATGTTAGCAGTGAAATCTTCACTGCTTATGTTCGCAGCTCTTCTAGGTAAATATAAAATTGAATGTTATTACCTTTTTTCCTCTCCTTGTCATTTAACGCGCACAAATTCTTATATTGTGCCCCTCGACACACTTTGGCTACTTTTGTCTCCATACCCTGATACTGCGGTGGCTCCATCCATACAACCAGCGAAATTAATAACAAAATTCATGAGTATGTGAAAGGATTACATTCTTCCTGGGCTACTACCGCATCCTCCATTAGCTTATTTAACAAAAATAGCGACCGGTTCATTTGAAATCCGACTGCACACTGTTCCCCCAATTCAATCACCCCTGATGTACACAGATTAGGGCGATTCTTCCTTACAATCTTGATTGTCAGCAACTTCGATGCAATCCTAATGACCTGATCATTGATCGTGTTGATCAAGTATCCTCAGGTGTTTTTCTCCACCCCATACTCGGTCTTCATCTTCGCAGCTAACTTCTTATCAATGTCCTTCCCTTGGAAGTATTGCGAAGGGTTGACCCTGGCCTTGGGTAATCCGGTGATCTACGATATAAGGTCGATGGTGATTGGAATATTCGTATCCAACCATAAGTATCCACCATGAAATCAAACCAATAGTTTCTTTATACATGCATTCACTTTTGTTGATCTCCCAAAATCCAGCATGTGAATTATTGATAGGAGCCCTAATCGCTCCAAGCCCAATGCCCACTGCATTGGCTCCCTCGTGATTGGACCTCCATCTCCATGATTTTTCTTCATGTGTGTGTATTGTATGCATTCTGGATATGCCAAAATATCATGGTCATTGTACTGCAGGTTTTGCAGTCACTGCAATATATCTCCGATAGTATGGATACCCTCCAGCGTCATTGTCTCCTTGATAGTGTACTTGGAATTCTTACCCAGTCTTATTGTTGGTTCCCCTTCCTTTCGCAGTGGCACATATGTTGATGTATATGTAACTTTGGAATGTATTTTACCCATGTATATTGTATTCCTATAGAGATGTTATTATTCCTCTATACGGAAGTGTTTGTATTCCTATAGAGATGTTATTATTCGTCTATACGGAAGTGTCGTCATTTATATTGTAAGTGTCGTAACTTATACTTGATGCGTTATTAGACCACCTTGATGGGGTCGGCCCTGTATGAGTCATGTGGGTAAATGGGTTATTAGACCACCAATTGTGGGGTCAGCCCAGATTAATGTAACCATGGGTTACTAAGCTAAGCTAGACAAGTCAGCCCCATTGGTTTATTGGGCAGGATAGGACAAGTAAAAATAGAGATCGGGAGATCTCTATTTGATCATCTCATTACTCATACTTCTATCATTCAGAAAGTGGCGCACTTGTGAGGAGGAGGATCATCTGCTAGGAGAAGACTATCTCTTGTACTTTGGTTGTATCATTGCTCTTTCTATCTCTGAGGAAGTTGCGGGTTTTTTCACCTTCTTGGTTTTCCCCGGTGAAGCTCTGTGTCTCTTGTGTGCTTGCATTATTGTGTCCATGATTGATATGCTGTAGATATGTTGTACATGTTATTCTCTCAGTTAAGATCCTATATCATATTTAAGTAAATTCGGAAAAATTAACATGGTATCAGAGCTAGCCTGAAAGAAGGCATGGTATGGCATGTATGACACTTGTTGCACTTGCGATGCTAGGGCTTGATATAGCAAAATCCAGCCCTCGTAGAACTTTCGCTATAAATCCATTTCAGCAAGGTTTCAGGATCTGAAACTCTTGCAGGTCAAATATAAGATCCCCATGTACCTTGTGTCCAAAGAAAAACTTCTAATTCGTTTTACTTTGTGTTTTATGATCTGTACAATCTAGGGTTTCTGCCTCTTCCATATCTCAGTAATAAACAGGTGACCTAGAAAAAAGGTCATAACTTGGGCTAGGAAGCTCCAAATGAAATTTCATAAAAAGTGATAGGTAGGGCACAGAATGTACTTTCACAGGACAAATTTTTAGAGGCCGAAAGTGAACCAGGGACACGTGGCACGCCGTACAAGTTTGCTTTCCTTTTTTATCCCATAAACAGGTCACGTTGCAACACTTGGCATAACTCTCTCTCAGAGAATCCAATTGAGGTTAGACATATGGGGTTGGAAAGATGACAGGTCAGAATACCACAAGTAGAAATTTCAGACCCTATGGATTCATAATTTCAGAGTTACACCAAAAATAATCAAGTGGATATTTCTGTCAAAACAGAATTGGATTTTGAGCACCTTCATTCATGGCTCCGGGAATTAGGGTTTCAGAGAAAGTTGGAATTTTTGTAATTGAAGACTACGGCTGAATGCTACTCATCAAAATCGAAATTTAGAGACCAAGATCAATTTTTTTGGTTGGGAAGAAGGCCAGGATTGATCAAACCCTAGTTCGTGACTTTGATCGAAAAAGTGGAAAATTAGGGCTTCTGCAAAAGTTGTAATTTTTGAATTATGTGACCACGACTGGAAGCTCCTCAGAAAAAAATGAAGTTTAGAGCTTTGGATCAAACCTTTTTGTTGGGCAGAAGGGTGGGATTTATCAAACCCTATTTCGGGATCCTATCCAGAAGATCCGGAAGTTTTAAAAGCAATTTTGAGGGGTAAAACTTTGCAGTTTTCAAATTCTGAGTATACCGGCTTGATCAGCGCATCAAGGCGCATCTTTCTATCCTTTCAGAAGTTTGAAATTCAAAGTTTGAATTTTTAGGGTTTCTCTGACAAACCCTAATCTAGATCTAGATCCAGTTCCTGGAAATCAAGTGGAATGGATTAATCCTAGAAAAGAATGGATTGGTCACCTGCATAAGTGAAGAAGTTCCTGTTTTAGAGGGAGATGAGGCTAAGGCCTTACACAAGAAGATTACAAGCAATCTCGACAATTACAACTTACAGGTATGTTTCAAAATCTGTTCAGGATTAAGTTTACGATACGTTTGTCTTTATATTATTACGTTAGTACAATCTTGATTAATTTTTGACTTGTCGTATCACCTTAATAAAATTATGAATGCATGATAGAAGATATTCATTGATTAGGGTTTTGACACTTATGATTGTACTAATGCATTATGGTGTTGTATGAGGTTGATGTTGTCCACTAACATGAAAGGTACATCAAGAAAGACAAATCATGTTCTAGTTCAAGAACATATGACCATGGAGACATGAAGACAAAGATTCATCCATTATCATGGATCACATAGAAGATCTACTTACGAGGTATGTATAACTTGGTTCTATAATGGTTAACTTATGAGATACGCAGGTTACTAGCACAAGTCATTGAAGAACAAGAAGACATCATGTGGGTATGTTAGACATAGCTAGCTAACATGCTAATCCATGTATGTTTTTCCCATATCAAGTTAAAATCCTACCTTGTGTTAGGATGTCTTATATAAGTATACTTGGCATGATTTATTATGATTATTCATGAAGTTGTAGGTTTGAGTAATCATAGGTTTAGGAATATTATGTTTCTTACTTTAATTGATGATATGACTAACCAGAAGAGTCCTATATAAACCTTGAATACTAATGTTTATTATCTTTGTTTAAAATGATAATTACTGTACATGTTTAAGACTATTGTGTTTCTGATAGTATTGAGATTATACTAATAAATGTATGATTATGTATGAGATCTCGAGTATATCACAATAATGATACTGAAAGCATGCATAGTGATCGAGGATGGATATAAGTTCAAGGACAGGTAATCCAGGAAGCAAAGATCAAGAGGGAGCACACTCCAATAGTTTCTGCAAGGATGCAGATATTCAGAGGGAGTCGACCACTTCTCACAATACACATCAGAATGGAGTTGCAGAAAGGAAACAAAAACTAAGAGGGAGTCAACCCAACAAAACAAACAAAGATAAGTATCCGAATTGTCATTTCTTGTATATTTGATTGTTTAAATAATACTGTTCAATGACGTATATACTAGACTTAGGTTGTGTATTATGCATATTAGAATAATTGCATTAACAAACAGTATACTACTAATACACATGTATTGGGTAAGTGGCCTATGGAACTGTACAACATTCCATTGCTACTTATCTAGAATGAAACCTCTTTGCTGACATGTTGGGAGTTGTGCACACTCTTAACAATGTTCTGGTAGAGATTGGAAGGCATCTAAAAAGTTACGGTATATGGATAAATGTTGTATTGAAGCATTGGCTAAAATAATTGCATGACTGTATGACATATTTCTTTACATATAAGAATTTGTTCTGAAAATATGATATGTTTCTAATCATGCAATTTAACTTGTTTTGCAGGAAATATCGTATAACCATCACCTACAAAAGAAGGACTACAACATTTGTTCCTGCAACGAAGTTCAAACTATCTATTGAATATATTGAAGTTCCCAGGATTCGGGAAGAACGCCATGATCGAGGAGTACCAGTCGATCATGAAGAATGATGTTTGGGATGCAGTACCAAGACCTGAAGGGAATTCTGGTGTGACTTCCAAGTGGATCTACAAGATCAAGCATGCTGCAGATGGCAGCATAGAGAAATACAAAGCGAGATTTGTAGCTCGTGGATTCTCCCAGAAAGATGGTATAGATTATGAAGAGACTTTTTCTCCTGTAGCCTGGTACACTTCCATCAGATTAGTACTTGCTTTGGATGCAGTGATGAAATGGAAGATACACCAGATGGATGTCAAGACAGCTTTCTTGAATGGTGTAGTCGAAGAGGAAGTGTATGTGGAGCAGCCACTTGGTTTTGAGACACATGACATGGAGTCATATGTGTGCAGACTGAAGAAAGCCTTGTATGGCTTGAAGCAAGCTCCTAGGACTTGGTATGGTAGGATAGACATCTTTCTATCCAGTTTGGGCTTTACCAAGAGTAAAGTAGATTCCAACCTTTACTACAAGGTTGAGGAAGGCAATCCTATGATACTACTCTTGTATGTGGATGACCTGTTTGTTACAGGTGAGGATAGATTGATTGCCGACACGAAGAGGAAGCTTGCTGCTGAGTTCGAGATGAAGGACTTGGGGATGATGCACTATTTTCTAGGCATGGAGGTGTGGCAGAGTGCAGATGGGATCTTCCTTGGACAAGGGAAGTATGCATTAGAGATCCTGAAGAGGTTCAGGATGATGGAATGCAAGGCCATGGCCACACATATGGAACCGAACCTGAAGCTTTTGTGTGATGCTTCATCTGATCCGGTTGATGCCACGATGTATCGTCAGATGATTGGGTCCTTGATGTACTTGACGAACATGAGACCATATATTTTATTTGCGGTGAACACATTGAGCTAGTTCCTGATGGATCCCAGAGGTGTTCACATGGTTGCTGTAAAGCATATTCTAAGGTACCTGAAGGGTACAATTGATTATGGGCTCAAGTATGATGCGAATCAAAAATTTTAACCTGCAGGGTTATGTTGATTCATATTGGGCAGGTAGTGCTGCAGATAGGAAGAGCACATCTAGGTGTTGCTTCAATATGGGATCAGGTGTGATCTCTTGGTTTAGCAGGAAGCAATCTTGCGTAGCACGAAGTACAACCGAGGCAGAGTATGTTGCAGCATGTTCGGCTGGTTGTGAGGAAGTATGGCTCCGGAAGCTACTGTATTAGTTATTTGATCTCCCGCTGGAGGCTACTGGTATCTTTTGTGACAACCAGAGTTGTGTGAGGCTGTCTGAGAACCCTGTGTTCCATGACAGGTCAAAGCACATTGAGATCAAATATCACTTTATCAGGGATATGGTGCAGAGAGGAGCAGTGAAGCTCCTATATGTTGCGATGGATGAGCAGGTTGTGGATGTGTTGATGAAACCACTAGCCAGAGTGAAGTTTGAGTACTTCAGAGAGAGGCTTGGTGTTCTTCAGATTGACGACACTCTGAGGAAGAAGTGATGGACATATTTGCTGGAAGCCATTCCAAGCATGGTGAGAGGAGGATCCTTCCCATGGATGTTGATGTAAGCGCTGGATGATGAGCATCAGGACGATGCTCCAGTTACTGCTTTGTATACGCATCATGTTGGATGCTTGTTATGTATATGCATCATGTCAGATGCTTGTTATGATCAGTTGGATCATGTATATGTATATGCATCATGTTGGATGCTTGTTATGATCAGTTGGATAATGTATATGTATATGCATCATGTTGGATACTTGGACCATGTATCTGTATCAGGTGGATACGTTGTATGATCAAGTAGATCATGTATGTTGATATATATCAGGAGGATACATTGTATGATCAGGTGGATCATGTATCTGTGTATGTATTAGGTGGATACATTGTATGATCAGACAGATCATGTATGATGATATGTATCAGGTAGATACTTGGTATGCATCAGGTGGATGCATTATGTGATCAGGATGATCATGGATGATGAGCTTCAGGATGTTGCTCCAGATGATATGCATTAGGATGATGCTTTGATGATGATCAGGATGATCATATGTGATGAAATGTATCAGGTGGATACATTACATAATCAGTTGGATTATGTGTGATGAGTTCCGAAGACACAGATGCACATGAGCTTTTCAGACATGATTGTAGATGTGTTCTCCCATGGCCGTGATGTAATTGCTGGGCTTTTCCGACATGGTGGCATATGTGTTCTCCCATGGTCGTGATGTAATTTCCAAGGCCATTCAAGCATGGTTGTAGATGTGTTCTCCCATGGATGCGATATAAGTGCTGGGTCCATTCGAGCATGGTTGTAGATGTGTTCTCCCATGGCCACGATATAAGTGTTGGGGCCATTCGAGCATGGTTGTAGATGTGTTCTCCCATGGCTATGATATAAGTGCTAGGAAATTTGAGCATGGTTGTAGATGTGTTCTCCCATGGCTGCAATATAAGTGTTGTTCCATTCTCGCATGGTTGTAGATGTGTTCTCCCATGGCATAGATGTAAGTGCTGTGAGATGTGCATCTGGGTTGTGCTTCGTGATACTCTGTGGCCGTGGAAAGGTTGTGCAGTAGCATGTAAAAGGTCCTAGGAGATCCGATAGGTTGAGTTGTGTGCTCATAATCAGTCCTGGGATGCTCTTTCGAGGTTTTGTTAACTCACGTAATAAGTCCTGAGGATTCCACAGTATGGCCAGTGATGATGAAGACCTGCAGGTGGTGGGCCTACATCCAGTATAAAAAGGACTGGCACTGTAGAAATTCCTATGATGAGTAGATTCAGAGATTGATTGAGATAAGAGGAGCGATGATTTGATGATGATGATCCAGAGAAGAATACTTGTGCTAGTAGATCTGTGTCGAGAAATACCTTCCTAGTTAAGAGGGAATGTTGATGTATATGTAACTTCAGAATGTATTTTACCCATGTATATTGTATTCCTATAGAGATGTTATTATTCCTCTATATGGAAGTGTTTGTATTCCTATAGAGATGTTATTATTCCTCTATACGGAAGTGTCTTCATTTATATTGTAAGTGTCGTAACTTATACTTGATGGGTTATTAGACCACCTTGATTGGGTCGGCCCTGTATGAGTCATGTGGGTAAATGGGTTATTAGACCACCAAGTGTGGGGTCGGCCCAGATTAATGTAACCATGGGTTATTAGGATAAGCTAGACAAGTCGGCCCCACTGGTTTATTGGGCAGGATAGGACAAGTATAAATAGAGATCGGGAAATCTCTATTTGACCATATCATTACTCATACTTCTATCATTCAGAAAGTGGTGCACTTGTGAGGAGGATTGTTGGCTTGGTTTTGAAACCAAGCTTAGTGCAATGGGCACCTATCAACAAGTGATAGCAGTTTCAAAGATTGAAAGCAAAAACAATTATTATAAATCTGAATCTAAACTAAACTAGCATGTGCATATAACAAATAAAATTTTCTGAAAATGATTCAAGAACAAGAAATAAAAAGAATGAATATTGTATTAAGATACCTCAAATGGTGAGGATTTGTGTTGAGCAACTTCCATGGTGAGTAGCTCCAAGCTCCAAAGGTCTCTTCTCCAAGATAACTACAATGGTCAAAAGCTCATGAGAGATTTTGACAGCATGAGGATAAGATGATGGATGGATGGAAAGTGAGGAGCCCCTACCACCTTTTTATAGTTTTTGGTGGTGGGGAATACCATTATGGTTTTGAGGAAACCAATGGTATTGACCAACATGGTTTAGGTACATTTTCCCTCCTTTTTCCTTTTTTGAATATTTTGAATATTTTTATTCCCTTTTTAATATTTTTGGGAATTTTGGACCCTTTTTGAGGGTTTTTTATGCTTTTTGAGGAAAACTATTCATTTTGAGTGGAAAAAGGGGTGTATTAAGGTCTTTTGGTGACCTTTTGGTGGCTTTAGAGGCTCAAATGGTGAAAAAGTGGACAAATGGGTCATGTGAATAAGGAAATGAGCTAGTGAACACTTTTTGGGTGTTAACAGATTGCCCCCTGATGTGTGAGGGCAGGAGCTCATCGTATGGCCGATAGACATCATAGTTCTTTTGTCTTTTTTCTGGGGTTTGGGGAAGAGAAGAGACCGATTGGAGAATGGATCCTCGGCCCTTGGAAGCTGCAAAATAAACAATATTACATGGCCTCAATATGAATGAGGGATAAGCTCTGATAATGGATGAGGCGGGCATACCCATGCTCGTATCAAGACATATACATAACAATTAGTCCCAAGAAGGGGGACCTGAAAAATACATAAAAAATATGCTGGTACATCATAATGGTGCAGAGGGGACATCATTTTGGGATGTACTCATGATCATAACATGACTGATCTCAATAACTGATACACTGGAATAAAGCATCAACCGTTCTGAATAAGGTCTCAGAAGGGTTGATGAACTGCTGAAACTGAAGGTGTCCAACATCTGTAGGGACTCAATGACTGTGAGCCATCTCTGGGAAGTATATGTAACTGTATACTCAAGGGATTATAAAACTGGGTACATCTGAATACTGTCGCCATGCGCAACCCGAATATCTATAGAAAAAATGTAACTGGTTGTATCCATAGGTAGACTCTCAAATGTGGAAGAGTCGGGTGGTATCCGGGGTCTTGAACAAATAACTGAAAGGACCAATACCCTGTGCGAGTCTCAACGATGCGATCAAGGTGTTGAAGTCGAGCATGTGAGAAACAACCATTTGGAGAGGCACTGAGGACTCTTCTCGAAATGATTCGTAGGCACTCATCGTAAATGGTGATGAGTCCAAGACACAGGGACCTCTAGGTCTATCCTCTGGAATAAATTTGGTTGTCGTCGACAGAGGGAGACCAATAACTAACAAGGCAATGATGTTTCCTTGATAGGAGCACGAGGTGTAGAACTGAAGTGTGGTAGTACTGATGGTAGGACTGTCATACTTGTGGGGATGGGAAGTAACTAGGGTCATGGAGTGAGTAGACGTGATCTGTTGTGGCGCTGAGAAGCACCAGTGGGTCCTTCTTGATAGTTTTAATGAGCTTCAAGAAGGGATAAAAGTGTGCTCTGAAAATGGTAATGTCCTGTGGATTTTGTGAGCCCAGGACTGTTCGTGCTCATGAGTGCTTTCATTTTTAAGGAGTCTGAAAACGATAAGAAGACTTTGCAGTGGTTATGAGTACCGTCCTGTGGGTTTTTACGATCCCAGGATGGTGATTGCTTGTGGTCGCTTCAATGTTTAGAGAGTCTGAAAGCGGTAAGGGGACTCCATTGGTGTTCTTTTTCATAAGTTAGTCTCCAAGGCCCGAAAAAGCATAAAATGATGCAAATGGAGAACTCTTCTAGCCGATGTGACTAGAGTATTCCTTTTTCGTAATTAGTCTACAAGGTCCAGAAAAAAGGTAAAATTATACCAGGTAGACGCCCTTTCAGATACGTTTAGCGAGCATGAAAGGAAGCAAGGTTGCTCGATGATCTTTTCATTGTTTTAGGAGTCAGAAAAGAGCTTAACAGAAACTCCCTAAGTGCCTTTTTCGTAAAAGGGATTGCTCGACCCGAAAAAGGGGTAAAATTATACTGAACAAAAAGGGATTCATGAGAGCGAGAAAAGGTCTCAAGCACCATCATGAGTGCGGAATACTGGATCCGGTGACATAAAGATTGTCAAAAAGGGGCAATGACCAATGTGGCACGCAAACCGAGGTGATAGGTGGGCATGATAAAAAATGCCCAAAAAATGAGGGGGTGAGAGTGAGAAATGATCTCACGCATCATCACGAGCGCGAAAAAATGAATCCGACGATATAACACTCGTAAAAAATGGACGACGGCCGATGTGGCATGCAAACCGAGGCGACGAGGGGGCATGGTAAAAAATGCTCGAACAATCTGGGCGTGAGAGCGATAAATGATCTCAAGCGTCATCATGCGCGCGGAAAACTGAATCCATCGATATAAGATTCGTCAAAAATGGACAACGACCGATGTGTCACGCAAACCGAGGCGACGAGGGGGCATGGGAAAAAATGCCCAAAAAATCTGTGCGTGAGAGCGAGAAATGATCTCAAGATTCATCACGAGCGCGGAAAACTCAATCCGGCGATATAAGTTTCATAAAAAATGGACGACAACCGATGTGGCATGCAAACCGAGGCGACGAGGGCGTGAAAAAATGGTCAAAAAATGGAACTGGTGAAAACAGGAAAAGGAAAGAACTATCATGAAGTTCTCGCTGTGCGGATTCCAACGATACCAACGATTTGAGGAACGGACATCGTATGACACCGGAATGGTTCTTCGAAAAATGGTGGAATTTCTATAAATAGGCCGTGGGGCCCATATGACGTGTCATTGTTACATGTGAGTTTGGCAGAGCAATCAAAGCTCTTTCTTGATTTCCGGGAGATTTGGCCATTGGTTTTCGATTCCGCGAGTTTCAGGTAACCCTATTTGCCTTAGCCTTTTCAATTATGTCTTTTTTGGTTAGCGGCGGGCCCGCGAAGGCCGCAAAATTCCATGTTGGCCTTCCAACATGGAATATCACGGGTTTCGTGTCTTTTTCCGCGATGGACATCGCGGGTTTGAGGCTGACAGTCACGATGTTCATCGAGACTGTCGGGCTGAAAGTCGTGATGTTCATCACGAGTATGGGGGAGATAGTCGCGATGTTCATCGCGACTGTCTGGCCAATTCCTGCGATGTTCATCACGGGTTTTTGTATGGAAGCCGCGATGATCATTGTGGCTTTTGGTGGAAAATCCGTGATGGTATTTTTTCAAAAAAATTCTCCGGTGCTAAAAGTTTCTTTGTTTTTTGGGAGGATGTTGAGGAGACCATTAGTGTCACGGCAAGAGCGAGAGATGGAGGAGGATTTGATGGTTCAGGTTCGGACTGATCAGGGGGTCCGGCAGGCTCTGGCGGTGAGTGGACTCCTGAAGTTCGCTCAGATTCCACTGATGCGTTCAGTAGGACCGCTACTGAACAAATTGGTGAGTTGGTGGGTTCCTGCAGAGGGTGCCTTTATTGTTGGGGGTGAGAGGTTGGAGATCACCCTTATTGATGTATATTTTCTTACCAGGTTACCTCGCTTAGGGGAGGTGGGGGATCTTCTGCCGAGGATTCCGGTAGGTGTGGACATGGAGGATCTCCTGGAGACCTTCTGTGTTCCTGGGGCGATTGTGCAGAACAACGCTCTGAGTTTGAGATCATTGCGGGAGTGGGACATGCGGGCTGTCGGGGCTTGTGTTCTGCGGGTGTTGGGTGCCGCGGCGCCACATCGTTTTTCAGGGGGACAAACGATGATGGTGGATTCTGTGTTGAGGGGGACCTACTATGCATGGGGTCAGATATTTTTGGCTGGTGTCCAGAGAGATCTAGACAAGGTCAGTTGGGAGGGGGGAGAGTTCTGCTATGCCTCCTTTTTGTGTTGTTTTTTCTTTGAGCGGGTACCGACTTTGTGGCCACGGGTATCGGTTCGAGACGGTCTGGTGAGCGAGCCGCGCATGGTGCAGTGGGGGCAGATGATGCCCCATGGTGGTGGTGGTATCCATGGGTTCTTTTTGCAGGAGATGTACGAGCAGTGGGAGCAGATCCCCCTGTTGATTGAGGACTATCCATATGCTGGTATGGATTATCGAGGAGATTCGGAGATGCCTCGAGCCCAGGGACAGGCCTGGGGTTTAGATGGTATTTTTTGTGTTTTGTTCTCTGCTATATCATTTTTTAGATGTGTTTGTTATGACTATAGTTAGATATTTATATCATGGTTACTTGCGTGATTGTGCAGATGTTGGTCCTGTACCACCGGCCGACTATGTGGCTCGTAGGGGGTGGGTGATGGTGGTTGTTCCACCTCCTGTGGCGGTACCGCCTCCGCATGGTCGAGGATTTGGGACTCGCGGTCGAGGAGCTGGCCCTCGAGATGATGCTGTGGAGGGTGTCCGAGAGACACTAGATATGATTCTAGCAGGATTCCCAGACGATGGGTGGAGGGATTTGGATCGGGACATCGTAGAGCGATGTTTCGATGCACCTCGTGAGTGGCGCTCGATCTTGCTGAGAGCGGCATTGTTGGCAGTTGAGTGGAGGGATGGGGATCGGCAGGATCAGGAAGGGTCGGCGGAGGGGAGGATTCGTTTACGAGATGATCCAGCGGGGCCGGCGGAGAGGAGAGTTCGGGCTCGGCATGATCCGGCGTAGAGACCGTGATGATTAGATGATATTGTATCTGCCCCCAAATGCTGATGAGCATATGGGGAAGCACTTTTTTGTACGGCTGATGTATTTTTGTATATTGGGTGCTGAGGGAACCTATGACATGTTTTGACTATATTATGATGATATATATATATATATGATTTTGGTATATAGTCGTGTATGCACATGGATGAATTCATTGTCTTTTTGTTCGCCCGTGGAGACATGTTTGATTTTCTGTATGCCCGTAGAGGTACATGTTATGCACGTGGATGCAACATTGTCATATTTATATATGCCCATGGAGGGGCATATGTTATGCACGTGGATGCATTTTTGTTTATGATATGATTTGATTGGTGTGCTAGTCAAGAATGTTGTTGGCCATATGGTCTGCTACACTATTGAGATTTCTTGGGACATGTGTAAATGAAATGGATTCAAATTGTCGAACCATTTGTTTAGTGCGCAAGAATTTTTTGAAAAGACAGGGATTGCGTACCTGGTAATCATTGTTGAGCTGTGAAACAAGGAGTTGCGAGTCCAAGAAAATGTTAAGGTGATGTATGCTCATTTGGAGAGCTACGGCTAGGAGACCGCTCACTGCATCGTATTCGGCTTGGTTGTTGGTGGCAGCACCTAAACACACTCCGTCGATGTGGATCAACTCATGTGAAGGGGAGTATATTACCCAAGTTGCTGAGGCCAGATTGGGGGACCAACGGCTTGCACCATCAGCGAAACCGACGTAGCAGAGTGGAACAGGATCCATCTGTGGTCAAGTAGAGAAAACAAATATTTTAGGTTTTTTGAATTTTTTGTGAAAAACAAAATAATACTGTACAATAATGAACGGTGGTGTCCATCAGATTTACTATGGGTAAAATCGCTTGAGGTACAACCCGTTGCGTGGGTTGCCTTCTGAATCGGTCAGAATGTATGCCCCCTGTCCAAGGCAAGTGTGTATAATGTATGGGCCTTGCCACATGGACACAAACTTTCCTTTCTCGGTTTTGTCATGAGCCTAATCGTAGGCGAGGACAAGTTCCCCTTCATTAAAAGTTCTTGGGTGGACATGTTTGTCATAACTCAGTTTGGATCGGTTCTTGGCTGCTTCCATGGTTTGAAGGGCTGTGCGCCGATCTTCATCGGCTTGCTCCAGGATTAGTAAGCGTTGCTCAATTGGGGAAGTGTCCGGTAGGAGTTCAACGGCCATATATAGGGTTGGAATATGGCACTCAATGGGGAGGACGGATTCGACACCGTGAACTAAGTGGAAAGGGGTAAAACCGGTGGCAGTTTTGGTTGACGTGCGGTATGCCCATAGTGCCAGGAAGAGCATGTGGTGCCAATTTGATTTGTGTTTGTCTACAGTGCGCTGGAGGATGGTTATCAAAATTTTGTTGCTCGCTTCGACTTGGCCATTTCCTTGGGGGTAGTAGGCGGAGGAGAAATGGTGTTCAAATTTCAGTAAGGTTGATAGTTCTCTCTAGACGGCGTCTTCGAAGTGAGAGCCGTGGTCTGAGACAAGTTGCTTTGGCACTCCAAAACGAGCGATAACATGGTTTAGGAAAAAACGTGCTGCGGTGTCGGCCTTGCAATTGTAAGTTGGCATGGCTTCCACCCACTTGGTGAAATAATCTACGGCCACAATAATGTGTTTATGACCACCGGATGACGTGGGATTGCAATCGAGGAAGTCGATGGCCCATTTGTAGAATGGTCCGACAGTGACTACTGGATGAAGGGGGGCGGGTGGTGTTCTTGCCTTGGGGGCAAAAAGTTGGCAGTTTTGACAATGTTTGACTGTGGTGATGCAATCAGTAAATAATGAAGGCCAAAAGTAACCTGCATGGATGATCTTTTAGGCGGTGGCCATGCCGGAGAAATGGCCTCCGCAGGAACCGCTATGGCAGTCATTAAGGACTTGTTCTGCCTCGTTATGAGATAGGCAGCGTCGTAGGATGGTATCGACGCCGCATCGATAAAGTACATCGCCTAATAGGAGGTATCGGGGGGCGTGGTGTCGTATACGACGACATCCGTCACGATCGATGTGGGGTCAAAATTTTTGTGTGCGGAGGTAGATTAAGATGTCTCCGTACCATGGGTCGTCAGACGAAATGATGAAAATGTGGTCGTCAGTGAGATCCGTTTGGATAGCGGGTGATGACGAAGAGGATGGGAGATCTGTGATGAGTTGAACTAGTGCTAGGGCCTTGGTGCTCTTTGGGGTCTTGAAAGTAAGGTCGTACTCTTGCAGGATAATCACCCATTTAGCTACGCGGCCTTGAAGAAGGCGACGCGTTAAGAGTTAAACCATAGGATTGGAATTAGCTATGACTGTGGTGTGGCTTAAGAGAATATAATGTCGCAGCTTTTGTACTGAAAAAACGACGGCGAGGGACATATTTTCTTCATGTGGGTATCGGAGGGGTGGGCCGGACAAGGTCTGGCTTACATAGTAGATGACATGCTCTTGGAAAGCAATATCTTCTTGTACAAGGACTCCAGATACAGCATGTTCGGATGCTAAAACATAGAGGGTGAAATCTTTTGTGAAATCTGGAGGAGAAATCAACGGGGCGTTTGTGAGTGCTTTCTTTAAGTCGGTGAAAGCTGTCTCTGCTTGTTGGTCCCATATGAAACGGGTATGCAGACATAGTAGTCGTAAGAAACCGTGGACTGTTGTGGCATAGTCAGGGACAAAGCGGCGGAGGAAGTTGGACCTCCCTTGTAGGCTTTGCAGTTGTCTTAATGTGCGGGGTGACGGTAACTCTAGAATGGCTTGGACTTTTAAGGGGTCTACAGTGATGCCTTTTTCTGAGATAACAAACCCGAGTAGGTGACCTGATGTAATGCAAAAGACACACTTGAGGGGGTTCAAGCGGATGTTGTATTTCCGACAACGCATGAAAACTTGTCGAAGGTCATCTAAATGGTCAGATCGCTTTTTGGATCGAGCTGTGAGGTCGTCCATATAAACTTTTATGATCTTGTGGTGATCGTGGAAGCAATAAGTCATGGCGCGTTGGAAGGTGGCTCCAGCATTCTTGAGGCCAAAAGGCATGACGCGATAGGCGAAGGTGCCCCATGGGGTGGTGAAAGATGTCTTATATTGATCTTCTTTACGGATTTTTATTTGGTTGTATCCGTAGAAACCATCCATAAAAGAAAGGACCTCATGTCCCGCACATTCATCGATTAGTTGGTCAATGAAAGGTGTGGGGAAGTTATCTTTGGGACAAGCGAGGTTGAGGTCTCGGAAATCAGTACAAATGCGTATAGTGCCCACTTTTTTGTTTACTGGTACTGGGTTTGAAACCCAGGTGGTGTAGGCAATAGGATATATGAATCCTGCTTTTTGGAGTTTTTCAATCTCAGCTTTAACAGCCGGGAGCTTGGACGGGTGAATGGGCCGTTGTTTTTGTCGGACATGAGGCACATTGGGCCAAGTGTCGATGTGATGTTCCACAATTTTTGGATCGAGGCCAGCCATCTCTGTGTAAGACCAGGCGAAGACATCATGAAACTCTTGGAAGAGTTTCTTATATGCTTGAGTTTTCGCTTGAGTGCATGATGCACCTAACGAGATGGGCACAGGTTTTCCAGGTGTGGTGGAAATGCCGATTTGTATAATAGGGGAAATGTTTGACATGTTCCCTTCCTCAAAGGCATCAGGAGCAAGAATAGGATCCTTAAACTAGTCGGCTTTGGTGGGGACGAAATCTTTGGACTCGACCGCAAATTGGGTGGCTGTGGTGGAGGAGGACTCTTCTGGGAGGAAGTAGGAACGATGGTGCATGTCTTCCCAGGGGTAATCAGGGGCAGTAAGAGCCTCTAGAATCTCCTCATCATGCGGAAACTTTGAGTGGTCAAATCGTTTGATGAGGGAGTGGTAGTCGAAGAGATCATATAAATGGTGTTAATCTCTCTGGATGGGGGTGATACGGGAGGGTAGATCTCCTCCATTGTGGGGGGTTCCGTCTCAAGGTCAAAATTAGTCATCTCATAGAGAGCTGTTCTATAATCTGGGAGATCAGGACAGTGATGTGAGTAATGGCCGTAAATACCGCATATTGCACAAGGGTGGTTGGTACGCAGTGATTTATCATGAGGCTTAGGGGTTGGATCTAGTTCGACAACCAAGATGTTGGGGTCGTCGTCAAGCATTTTCATGTGTTCCTGTAATGTAGGTAATTGTGGACATTGATGAGTCGGATGGCCTAACTCATCACACAACGAGCATTTGGGGGGAGCATGAAACACGGGGGGGGTTTTTAAATGTCTTGGGAGGGGGTACAACAGTGTATGGTTGTGGGCCTCTGCTCCCAGTGGGCTTGGTAAGATGAGGGGGATTCGTAGATGACGAAGGGGTAGTGACACCGGGAGGTGGTTGACTAGTAGTGACAATGGGTTGCACCGGTTGTAGGACGACATTTGGTGTCAGTGGGGGAATGGGAGGTGAAATATACCACACAGGTAAGCCTAAGGTTAACCCGGGGAGGCTAAGGGTAGCCATAACCGGGGCGCTTACTACTCCCAAGGGAGGGAATAGGAAGGCGATTGTGTGGGTGGGTGTAACACCAATGTGAGTAGGTACCAATGGTGGTTTGGGTAACAAGGGCAGTTGATTGTTGGGTGTTTGTGTATTGTGGGAAAGAGTACAGAGGTTAGAGACGTGGGTCACGGGTGACTTGGGTGGAATGGATTGGAATGTAGAAGTCATCGGCGTGTCAGAGTAAAGTCCAGGTCCCACGGAGGAAACAAACGAGGTAGTTTCACCACAAACAGGTTGTTCAACCATGGGGAGAACATTTTCGGGTGCAGTGGGGGCATTGGGATCGTAATAGGTGAGTTGGTCGACCTTGACCATGCGTCCATCATGGGGGAACATCATGGTACGAAAAACGAATGAGGCAACTGCCCGCATGGCATACATGTAGCTGCGGCCAAGTAGGAGGTTATAATAAAGTTGGGCATTGATGGCCTCTATGTCAATGAGCACGGGTTTACTAGCCAACTGGACGGGGACATTAGGTAAGAGACCTTGGGGTTGAGCCGAACGGCCGTCGTAGGCTCGCAACGCAGTGGTGGACTGCTGGAGAGTAGGGGATCCCAACTTCTGCCAAACGAATGTGGAAATAACGCATGTAGAGGCACCTTCATCGATAATGCACCGATGGATGACAAGATTCCGAACGGAAACATAAACTTGGAATGCTAAAGTGGAGGGCAGGCATGGTTCAGACTGGTCCGAATCGAATGCCATCAATTGTGAATCATTGGGGTCAATAGCACCAATGGCAGAGAGCAAAGTCTTGCGCTGTGAAGGATAGTTTTTTAAGACTTCTAAAACAGACATGGATGTGGGAGACTGGGCTAAGTCATCTACAATGCTGTAATTTGACGCAGCGCGAGCATTGGGGTTATTGTTGATGCGACGAAGTGGGAAGCGAGGTGCTTTAGAGGCGCCATCGAGTGGACCAGAGGTATACGTAACGTCTGATCAGTGGGATGAGCGTTAGTGTTTTTGTCGGCGGGAGGGGCTTTAGGGGTGGAGCCATATTGGTTCCGACGGGTTTGGAGGTTCACATTAGCGGATGACATCATTAACAAGTGGTGGGTACCTGAGTCGAACATGGGTTGATCAGGAGCGACATAAGTGATCTGCTGTTGTGGGGGCGCGTTGCCTTGAGGGGGAGCCAACGACTGAGTGTTCACTACGCCTTGGGTTGGTAAGGGGTTTTGTAATACCATGGGTTGCGGTTGATTAAGTGGAGCTGGCTGTCCAGCGTGGCCTTGGCATTGGGCATCATCAGCCCAAAGTTGACGTGCTTTCTCTAAGTGGGGGCAGTTGTGAGTGTAGTGTTCATAGAATCCACATATAGAACATGGATGGTTTGTTCTCAGGTTAGTGTTTTTGGGCTGCTTGGGATGACGATTCGGATTCTGGTTGGGAGGAGCAGCATTGTTATTATTTGGAGGATTGGGAGGTGGTGGACCTTGATTATGTTGTTGGTTGTTGCCGCGGTTATGTCCTCTTCCACGGTTTTGTTGTCCACCCTGGTTGCGTTGGTTGTTTTGATGTTGGGGCTGATTGTGTTGTGTGTACACTTGCCCTTGAGCAGCGGGAGGATTTTGGTTTGCCGTAGGTGAGGGAGCAGGTTGTGGTGGATAATAAGCTGGTGGGGCTGGAGGTGGTCCAGTTACCTGCTGGGGTTGTTGGTAACCCTGAGCTATTGGAGGTGTTGGGTTAGCTATTGTAGCTTGCTGTGGGTAATACATTGGTTGTGGCAGGAACTGAATTGGGTTCTGGGTGGTTGGTTGGTTATAGTATGTGGGTGGTACATATGTCGATGGCGTTTGCCCATAGCAATGTTGTGGACAAGAGGGTCCATGAGTGTGATGAGTCTGATTCGTTGGAGTGTACGAAGTTGTCGCTCTAGAATTGGATGTAGCCCTAGAGAGGTCTAGGGAATTTATGGTGCTCACCATGCTAAAAGGTTTAATTTGCGGTGTGACCTGGCCAATAATACCATCAGCAGCATGTGATGCCCTCGGCGCGTCACTGCGTGAAGAATCGCCTCGTGGGGCGTCTGGTATGATGGTGTAGAGATAGCTTGATTGGGCATAGATTAGGTCGAATTGTTGAGCTTTTAGGATAGCTTCTTCCTCTGACTGGGGTCGTTCGAAAGCGATGTCTTTTGCTATGAGGGGTAGGAGTGATTTAAGGAACCAGTCCAAAAATATACGGTCATCCAGTTTAATCTTACAGAGGCTATGACGCTTGCGCCACTCATGGATGTGGTCCGTGATGTGGGTAGCTGTGTTTTGTCTGCAAGACAATAGTATTTCAACTCCTGCATCGTAACGTACAGGTAGCTGAAAAAATTGAAGGAAAGTGGAGGTGAGAGATGTAAAAGTATGGTGGGTTCCATGTGGTTGTTCGATGTACCACTTGGCTGCAGAGCCAGTGAACGTTCGTTGCAACAGTCTTAGACGAATGGAGTCATCCACTATGGAGTTAGATGAACACCATAGGTGAAAAGACATTATGTGGTTTTGAGGGTCCTCCCCAGGTTTTCCTTCAAACTTGGGTATGTCCGAGGGGAGCTTTGTAGGCATGGGTGGCCATGTAGGGTTGTGCCTGATAGGATCGTTGGTTAGTCTGGCTAAGTCTGGTAAGTTCAGACTAGCCATGTAAGGTAAACTAGCAGATGGGTGTGGCGTAGTGACTGGGACATAGCTATTCATGGTGGCATTATGTAGTGGTCCAGTAGCCCCTAAGGGTATGCTAGGTATTGAAGGTATGTGTCCTCCAACTGCTGTGGTTTGGTATGGGCCAGTGTTTCCAAGTGCAATATGGGTTACAATGGGGTTACGAATAGCGCCAGGAATTCCTGGGATCTGGGTTGTGGTAATGACAGGTGGTGTGATTCCTATGTTTGGCATACCCATAATAGGAGGTAGTCCTGTGTTGGGTATACCTAAAGGTGGAGTGTCCCCCATATTAGGCATGCCTAGAGGGGTTGTTGTTACCATGGATGGCACAGTAGTGGAAGGGTTTGTGGATGTATCTCCAATGGTACTGGTAAAAAGTGGGTCGTATTGTGTTCCAGCCATGAGGTTGGTTGGTGATAATTTAGTAGGGTTTTCGGATTCATCCTCAGAATCAGATCTGAAGTGAGGCGTGTCAGAATCGGATGACTGTATGTTTGGTCGATGACGTGTCGAGTCAAGGGATAAGGCTCTACGTCGGTGACGTGGAGAGCCAAGTAGACTGAACTGAGGGGGTTCACCCTGAAGACGACGAGATCATCTTAAATTCTCAATGGTGAGAAATATGTTTTAAAAATTTTCAGTGTAAGGTGGTGATGTAAAAAAACTCGAAACCCTAATGCAAAAATGAGTGCAAAAAGGGGAGTGAAAATAAAGGCTCTCAGGCCAAAAATCAACCTCAAAAAGCACTTATTATAGTAGCTGTGCTATAATAAGTGGAGGGATGCAACAAAATTGGTCAGAATACCAAAATTCAAACAGTTTCTAGAAAAAAGAGGTGCTACTAGACCAAAGGTGGGTAATGTATCATGCAAACACCTAACTAGAAGTATTGTGAGTCAACAAATGATATCCTCTGCAAGGTGATGAAATCCAAGTCAGAAAATATAGAGTGTTGAATCAACGGCTAGATATCCCCCTACCGGGAGGGACACCGGGTAGACAATCCTAAAGAGTGGCAACTAGGATACCTCGTTCATGACACGTTCGGTTGGGTGAATCTGCAGTTTGGTTCTATCGCTGCTGTACACCAGGGGGGTGTACACCGAGAACTTCAAAAGGTATCCTTCGGTTACTGAATGGATTGCGATATTTCACTCAGACTTTCGGAACCAGTCTGGCTACTTCAACCCTCCTAAGGGAGAGGCCTTCCCGATAAATTGGTTGATAACCGTGTCAAAATTATAAGGGATTTTGGTACCATAGAGGACAACCACTATGTCTCAAATGTAATAACTGAGGGGTGTTATTGGAACACCTATCCCCTCAATTCTACCTAACTATAAAATTCTTTTAAGTGCTCCCCAAGTGGGGTTAAAAGTTGGTTGAGTTTAAGGTAAATTTTAAGGCTCAGTTTAAATTATGTGGTAGAGTGGGTGCAAGTGTGGTATTTAAACTGAAATTGATTTGCCTTGCTTGGGCGATTTTACAAATGAAAGAAAAGACGCTTCCAGTTTTGCAAAAAATAAAGGTGTTTTTTGAAATGTAAATGCTTGAAAAAAGTATTCAAAAATAATGGATCTTTGAAATAATTCGAAGGAAAGAAAATAACATGAATACTTCAAGAAATAAATGGATCTCTTAAAAATTGCTTGGGTAAAGTATCGAGCAAATAAACAGTAAAACCTTGATCTAGATAAAATGCAGAAAAATCTCTCTTTCAATTTCTGAAAATTTTGTAAAAAGACTTTTAATGAAGCATTCTAAATAGTAAAAGATTTCATATGGCTGTAAAAATGCAGGAAATTTAATACTGTAAAATATGCTAAATGGGCAGAAAATACAGCAAAAAATAATCTTCAAAAAATTGGTCGAATTGAAAAAACTTGCATCGCGGGTTTCGGGAAAACAGCCGCGATGGGCCGCGCAAGTTTCGGCTGCGAAGCCGCGATGTGCAGCGTGGATTCCTGTCACACAGTCACGATGGGCAGCGCGGGTTTCAGCCGCGAAGTGCAGCGTGGGTTTTCGTCACACAGTAGCGATGTGTAGCGCAACAAATGGCCGCGAAGCCACGATGTGCAGCGCGTAAATTGGCCGTGAATCCGCGGCGATCCGCGCGGAAAAAAGACGCGAGGTCGCGATGAGCCGCGCGACTGTCAGGCAAAAAACCGCGAGGCGAAAGCCGAAAACGGATGTCGAAAAACGAACCCGAAAATGGAAATTTCGGGCTGTTAATGGCAATAGAAGGGGCCAAGACCTAGAACAGCAATGGATCTACTGTCTAGGATGGCAGATCTATGAATTAAACTGATTAAAACTAACAAAAACTAAGATCTAAAGAAAAAAACTAAGATCTAAGAATTTGAACCCAGCGGAGTCGCCAAAAACTGCTGGCTTGGTTTTGCAACCAAGCTTAGTGCAATGGGCACCTATCAACAAGTGATAGCAGTTTCAAAGATTGAAAGCAAAAACAATTATTATAAATCTGAATCTAAACTAAACTAGCATGTGCATATAACAAATAAAATTTTCTGAAAACGATTCAAGAACAAGAAATAAAAAGAATGAATATTGTATTAAGATACCTCAAATGGTGAGGATTTGTGTTGAGCAACTTCCAAGGTGAGTATCTCCAAGCTCCAAAGGTCTCTTCTCCAAGATAGCTACAATGGTCAAAAGCTCATGAGAGATTTTGACAGCATGAGGATAGGATGATGGATGGATGGAAAGTGAGGAGCCCCTACCACCTTTTTATAGTTTTTGGTGGTGGGGAATACCATTATGGTTTTGAGGAAACCAATGGTATTGACCAACATGGTTTAGGTACCTTTTCCCTCCTTTTTCCTTTTTTGAATATTTTGAATATTTTTATTCCCTTTTTAATATTTTTGGGAATTCTGGACCCTTTTTGAGGGTTTTTTATGCTTTTTGAGGAAAAATATTCATTTTGAGTGGAAAAAGGGGTGTATTAAGGTCTTTTGGTGACCTTTTGGTGGCTTTAGAGGCTCAAATGGTGAAAAAGTGGACAAATGGGTCATGTGAATAAGGAAATGAGTTAGTGAGCACTTTTTGGGTGTTAACAAGGATCATCTGCTAGGAGAAGACTATCTCTTGTACTTTGGTTGTATCATTGCTCTTTCTATCTCTGAGGAAGTTGCGGGGTTTTTCACCTTCTTGGTTTTCCCCAGTGAAACTCTGTGTCTCTTGTGTGCTTGCATTATTGTGTCCATGATTGATATGCTGTAGATATGCTGTAGATATGTTGTACATGTTATTCTCTTAGTTAAGATCCTATATTAGATTGAAGTAAATTCTGAAAAATTAACAACATACCCTGGAATGTCTGCGACTGTCGGACCTTGCTATCTCCCCCTTGCTTTTGTTGTTTCTTCTTCCGTAGCCCTTGGTGTTCCTGCTTCTCCTCCTACCGTCACGGCCCTTGTCGAGGCACGATTGGTCTTTGTTCTTCTTTCCAAACTTGCCGGTCGGCTAGCGCTTCTCTTCTTCCTGAATATCCACACTGGTGCAGACACAATTTCCAGTTGTTCTTCAAAAATGTTCACCCATGGTTGTTCTTGTGTGCACGTGCTGGAGATTACATACGCCATTGAAAATTTCTAACTTCACTTCTATTAGTGTTCGTTTGAATATTCTTCCACAATTCCCACAATGCACAATGGGTCGAATTGTTCATCTTTGCATGTTTTTATAGGTTTGGTTTCCCTCTCTCCATCCATCGAGTCAATTTCGGACAATAATTTCCAAATCCTCCGTCTATTTACCGAATATTTCTCCCTCTTTGGCCATTAAAGGTTCCTTCATCCACTTGTGTCGTCATGCGCTACGCCTTAACTGTTTCACCCAAATCCACCGTCGATTTACCCAATCCTTCCTCGATTTACCCAAATCGGCGCAATGATGTGGCATTAAATCCATATGATTATATTGAAATGGTACCACTTTAGATGGTGCAAAAGTCATTAGCTTTACCTTTTTTTAGGAGTTACCAAAAAATCTGACAGAACACACTATTTCCAAAAAATATGAATTTGGAGGGAGATTTGTATCGACCCATGAATCATGGATAAAAAATGAAGTTGTCATTGCTCATCAATAGCCTTCTAGCTCGTCATAGAAGAGTAAAATTGCTGGAATGCCTTACTTGCTTGTGAATGAATATACTCAGAACCTTATCTCACTCTTGTAGCATGTCGAAACATTCTAGTTATCTCATACTTGCCTTTAAGAATTAAAAGAATATCTTGGAAGTATATGGATATTAAATTAATAAATAATTTAATACAACTGACCAATTATTTTCGATACAAGATCACTCTTTCTATTATTTAAGGAACCTTTATGTCCAATTTCTACATAGACAAAGGTTTTCTATTTTCTCTTTTCAAGCCTATATATATATATATATATATATATATATATATATATATAGTTTACAGATGGTTACATAACGTCCCGTTGGTTCACTAACCAACATGACTAACTGACTCGACATGTGGTGGTCGACATGACGGTTTGACATGTTCTCTGAACTGGTCGAAAAGAGGACATATTCAAGCGACCGACCTAGCCTCCTCCAAAATATCTGCCATGAACAAGATCTTTATTCATCCCAAAGAAATGAGAAAATAACTCGAGCTGGATAAACAAATGAACTTCATCATGGCTTGTCTTGTAACTAAGTGTAGACAGTTGATAAATCTGAGCTGGTACCGTCTACTATCATGGATGGAAACGGGTACTCAAGTCTGGTAGCATGTCCATGCTGGTAGAAGAAGCTAACAACATGGTCTAGTACAAAACAACATGGTCTGGCTCGAGTCTAGGAGCTG
Organism: Larix kaempferi; assembly: GCA_027924585.1. Taxonomy (NCBI): domain Eukaryota; kingdom Viridiplantae; phylum Streptophyta; class Pinopsida; order Pinales; family Pinaceae; genus Larix; species Larix kaempferi. Next base: position 724,609 of record BSBM01001242.1, on the reverse strand, counting down.
GTAGATGAAATTTGTCAATATGGCTATTCATGGATGACTATTGCAAGCCTAATGTTGACGACAGTGGTAGATCATGTTTTTTTAGATAAGGAAGTATGCAAGAAAACATGTACATGGACCACTAATATTCTGACATCCACTCCAACTTGTACACCAATCAGTTAGTGAAATAAGAATGACAACAACATGATTGGTGGCAAGGAACATAATGACAAATCCTAGTCTGGGGGCTTCAAGAGTTCTTGAAATGCCCATATATTATGGTGTGGTGAGGATTTGTTAGGGAACTGATGTCTAAATGCTCATATATCATGAAGGTAACTGGGGGTGACCATAAGACTCAAGTATTTCTAATAAAACAACAAAGGAAAGGGAACAGAGGCGGTAAAGAAGAGTGCCATGGCTTCCTGAAGATTTGATTTTGCTACGATATGGGGTATGGTTTAGCCTATATATAGTGAGTGGCTAGTGAATTGGTGAATTGAATGGGATGGGAGAGATGGGGAATGGTAATTATCACAGTATGGTGTGATGGTGGTCATAGATATCATCTGTAGCAACCACATATTTTGTTGGAGTAATTGTACATGTATCACTTCAATCGATGCCTTGAGAAATGATTGTATGTTGACATGGAGATGGTTTATACGATGAAATTATGAAATGGAGGTTATCTTGACAGTGGTAATAGTGAATGTTGCTTTGTACCACTTGTGTGAAGAAAATAATCTTATCATGCTTTAGTCGACATTATGTCTTGTCACGAACAATTGATAGTGATGATGATGATTCAATCTTGACAATTTTAAAACTACCCACATCAGCGAAATTGCGATCTCAACACTCTAAATTGCGACTTTGGAAAGAATTGCTATGCCGGATTCTGGCGAGTCGAGGGCATTTTAGTTAGCCCTTATATAGAAATGCTTAGTGTTTGGCCATGCTTAAAAATACTGATACAGAGTGCACACTAAAGTATATGGTATAACGAGCAGACTAATATATATATCAGCCACCGCCAGTACTTGCACGGATGATGCTCATTATCTATAGTTCGATTAAGTTAGAATATAAATTGCCAATAAATATAAATCCTCGATGCAATAACCATCTGATTTCCTTCTGGTTTTCTACTTCTGGAGAAAATAATATATTGAAGGACACATAGGATCACACCTGGTTGCATGGGTAATTTCCATCAATCGTAAGAAGATACTGACTTTTATAATATCTCGTGTAGGTGGTTTTGGGATCACGAGAAGTGGTTTACCATTACAATTTTTCATTCAATGGAATGATCCTCAACTCGACACATGGTAAGTGGTAAAACTTCTTCTACCGCTTACCCTTTTCATTCGCAGTGCTAGTTGAAAGTGCGAAATCAACATCAACCATATATCTTTTATTGCACCGCTCATCCACCGTAGATTGCTTCCTGAATTTAACACGTACCAAAGGTCATTTCTCCAAAGTTTCCAACATTATAGAACATGCACCTTTTCCTAGTGGATTTCCTAGTGTAATTCGTTTAATTAAATGCCTTCATGCTAGAAGGGTTGTATGAATATATAACCTTCAACCTGAAATTAAGTTCATCCCTTCAAATTTGATCCTTGATACCTATTCCAAAAATTTATATAACTTAAATCCATATGTTTATATTGAAATGGTACCATTAATATCCTTAATATTCCTTTATAATATCTTTAGACTAATTTTAAAAATCAAATATGCCATGTGTCAAAATTTGAGCGTTCCACGTGTCACCCTGGGAAATTAGATGTCGACATTTTAAAAACAAAATTTATAGAAATTTTGCTTCAAATATTTTGCTAGCAAGTCGAAATTTTGTTAGAGAAAGAGTGGTCGCTCTTTCCTTAGGTCATTCTATTTTGGGGTGTTGGAAGTAGATGATGAGGAGAAAGAGTGTCTGCTCCTTCCTCCGGGGATATTTTTTAGGAGTGAAGAAAGTAGATATCGACACTCTAAACATAAATTTCATAGGAACATTGTTCGCACAATTTGCTGGCAAGTGGAAATATTCTCAGAGAAAGAGCAACCTCTCTTTCTTCAAGTTGTTCTATTTTTACAATTCCCTCATAAATGAAGGGGTGACCGAGCCTTATTCTACATAGTATTCTTTTCATAATAGTTTTTTACTGCAAGAAGGGTCGGTCAATCCTTCTTGTGTTTTCCATTCTGGATATAGGTGTTCACAATTATCTACTAAACGAAGGGGTGACTGATCCTTCTTGTCGGAAAACGGAAGTCGGGACAAACATTTTTTATATGTTATGACTTAGCTGATGTCTGTGTCCCTACTATTTACAACGGAAGTCAGAAGTAGAGAATTGTCGGTGTCAAAAACCAAAATTTCCGAAAAATAATTTTTTTTTTAAGATAGAAATAAATGTTATTAATTTCATTCCTTGATCTGTTTGTTTTAGTTAAATGATCATAATTTTGTCTAAAAATTATCTGTTATTGTACTTATATCTTAATGTGAGTTTTTAAACGCAGTTATTGTTCTCTAACCTCAAAGGGAGAAATTGCCATAGCTGACTGGCTTACTTAGCTTTTGAGCTAATGCATAATCCATCCTTTTTCTACAGGTATACAGGTAAAGTATGGATCGTTGTCAATGATTTTAATAAGCATAAAAATTCTTTTTACTGTACCATAAAGCTCGGTAGAGATTTAAATATTCTTACAGGTTGTCACGTGTAAGAAGGTAGAATTCCCTTCTTGTAATATTCATGAAATCTTGCTTGATAGAGAGTTGATGGTTTACATGAAATGTGATAACTATTGTTCCGGATAAAATGAGCTAAACACTCCTATGAAGTAATGTCCCTTTGTATTATCATTGCGCTGTAACAATGTCTCTTATTTAATGCTGTATAAAGTCACTGGATCATGTTATTCATATCATTTGTAATTGTCTTAATGATACTGTATCTTTTAATTTTCCTCCTATAAAGGATTTGAAATAATTCATCGTATACATTACTTAATGCTAGCATTGTTTACTGTTTTGTCAGTTATATGTTCTATAGATGGATGTAACTTTTTGTCTCTTCTCATGAGACTGAGGTTATGATACAATAGTGATATATTATTCTGACCAATTATAGTTTACATTACATCATTCTCCAAATGACTTCTATCATGCTAATTACTGTTCCATATGTGATATTTGGAACAAACCATAAACTTGTTTAAATCTAGTCCTTTGTTTTCAATAAATGATTGAACTCATTATGTAATAATGATAGAAGGGACTTCAAGTTTCTGTTGAACATGATGCAAGGTGTTAAGACATCATCCTAGGTTTTGATTATTGATATTTGTATTATTCATTGTGAGGATCTTACCCTAATGTTTTAAATATACATGTTATGAGTGTTTGTCTTTCAACAATGATAAGGATATCATTGAGATCATTAATCATAGAAATTATTATCACCAATACTTTGTTTGTAGGTCCAAGCTTTATGGCGTTCCAAAACCAATTCGAGGTATATGTTTAACATGGAAAGCTTGACAAGTTTATAATTATGGTTTATCATTATAATTGGGTATCGTTGATATGATTTTTAATCGTTTAACAAGTTGGAAAGAAACTATGGAGTCTCGACCCATAGCAGGAAGAAAATTTAGACTGCTATGTGGATAGCTCTCGTCCTTGTATTGATGATATAAATAACTTGTCTGAAACCCTACCTGGTCATTCCCTCTGCCTGCGGGCTCGGTTACATGAGAAAACCCTTCTGGTCTGAGTTTGCTCGTTATGGTACTGTAAGTTGTAGCTTCTCATATGGCTATAGTCATGGAGTATATTCCTCGTGTGGTTTATAAGTCTGTAAACTCTGCTAAAGGCGTCCCCTAAGTTCATCGGGCATCTCGGTTATTGTTCTGCTATTATTGAGGTTCATCAGTCGCATGCTGCTCCCAGCGCTTATACTTATTACTTGTGTTGATTTAGAGTCAGGGTTTTCCTGTTGTCGTTATCCATGAGGTGGTCATGTCCTGGGGTTTTTATTCGTGCTTCCCATACTGGTCCATCCATGGCGTGAGGGTATTGTACTGTATGTTTCCTGGTCACGGATATCATTGTAGAAGGAAAACTTGGGGTTTTTCTGGCCCATTCTTCTGGTGATCATGATGAGGTTTTTCTACTTTGCTCAACTCGTGGCTACAAGGTCGTTCACTGGGTTTGCTTCCTCCAACAATCGCTGGTAAGAGTTATCAATTGTTTCGTTATTTTCAGTTTGAAAGAGATTGTTTATTCTAAAATAAAAGTTGACCACTAACTCGTCAACTTGTAATGTGCAGGCTTTGATCTCTCCTGAAGGTGTACGAGGCTCAATCTCTGGCGCTGGGCTCCTACCAGGTAAGCCTGGTTATACCATGGCTGTTTCTCCCTTTGATAGTTTGGTTGGTTAGGGTTGGGTCTGGGAAGACCACCTTTGTGACTGGTTGTTGTCGTGTTTATGAACATGATTGACCCTATGATGGGTGTGGTATTATATGATTGCGGTCGTATGTAATATATTTGTTTTCTTACCATAGTTAGGGTTTTGTATACGAATTCCTGTATAAAAGGAACATGCTGTGGCTTAATCTGTCGACAGCTCTTGGTTTTTTTGTTTGTTTGTTCGTTACTGTATCTTTAGAAAGATTGGGTACTTCTCCAGTTTTGTGAAAGTTAAAAGAAATGTAATGAAAGTTTGTTTGTAAGATGCCCCGTGTAATGTCTGCGTTTCCTTTAAATGAAAACAATGTTCAGTAGTAGGATGTTTTTAAATTTCTAAGATACTTTCAGAGATGAAAATAACTCGGCTGTAGGTGATGGCACAGTCTTATTTCTCAGCGTTTTTCTTTTGTTTTTGTGTATTGAATGATAATGATAGGGTTCAGTAATCCTTACAATGGTAGGTCATTTAATGTGTTGATAACCCTGTCGAATTGGGGTTCTCACAAAGATTTGAAATATTGCAATATATAAAAAATGTGTTCAAGCTCTGTTGGTCGTTTATGGCTGTGAACGAGTTATTGTAAAAACTTTTTAATGTTTGCATACTGTAATAAATTTTTCATTGTTCATAACTAAGGTAGTAGGGTTTGATTTCGAATTTCCAACAATGGATGGGTTCAAATGATAACTCTGTGGATACTATGATGTTTAAACTATTGTCATGGTAGAACCCTAACGATGCTGTGTATTGCATGAAGAATGAGCTCGATAATGAGCAGAAGATATACTTGCGATGATGGAAAGATTTTTACAAAAGAAAATAAAATTACTATATTGTAAAAACTCGGCCTCGAGCTAGTTATCATTCTGTCTTTGTCTGATTCTTTTTAAAGTTTAAAAACTAGGTCAAAACTACCACAGGTTTCTTGTTGTAGAAAAATAGGAAAGTTAGATTTTAAACAAACTCCACGGTCTCAAATCTTGTATTTTAATTAACTAATCATTTTGTTTTAGTCAGAACTCTGTCAAAAGTATTTTAAACAGGAGAACCACATTGCTGTACTGTTATTTCTATTCCAAGGTTGAGTTAAATAAAAGTTCAGCTGGTCTTTTCATATGTTCTGTCGGTAATAATTAAACTAAATTTAACAGTTACAACCCTTGCTATTACTTACAGTTCTACTACTGTTTATTATGCATTGTAAATATTCTATCCATAAGATCATAATAATATAAGGAAATTTTAACACCGTAACTATTATTAAATCTACTACTGATATCTAGGGATTGCGAGTATCTTACTGAATTAAATAATACGCAGTCATAAGGAAGATAAACATAACATGCATTCATTTACAATTTAATAAATAAACAGGAGTGAGTGACAGAAGCTGTTTCAAACAGTGGACAACAACAGCAATGGGAGGCTGTTCCTCCCTACCAACTCCTGGAGAGTGCCCAAACAACACTTCTTAGGACCCCCGAGCTTGCTCTGGTCTAACTGGCTGGAACTAGGTACAGCAAACAATTCACTCAGCCAAAGCAGCTAAATTGGAACCAAGTTACTGCAGCTTCCTATCTCAAAACACTTCCTTACTGTTTTTCCCTCTTCCTCAATGGGACTCCTGAATAACATTCACCTGAATGTATTCTCTCTCCAGAACTATTGTTGAACCCCCAGCTCAGTTCATTGAGTACTATTTAAAAGATTGCCTAGGTCTTAGTTGGGTTAACTGTCATTAATGAGCCACCTGCTCAGATTCCACTTTCTTGGGGAATCATGACCCCAAAATATAGGGAAGTTGCCACCTGCAACTTAGGAAGTGTTTGAGGATGCTGCCACTTGTCTTTTGCCCTTCCACCTAGTTCCATCCACCAGTTAGACCAGTAACCTCTTTTAACAGCTCTCCCATGCTGTTGTCTCCATAATTTATTTATTAATAATAAAATATTCAGAATGTACATTCCATTTCTGGTGACTCTGCTGAGTCATCAATTCCTACTTAGCATTAAATTTAACATAATGTCTCAGGAATATAATAAAATAATTACATTATTTTTGCAAAATTGGGGTATGTGACAGTCGGCCTAGCCTTCCTACATTAAATATTCTTACATTTCTCTCGTAAATGAAGGGTCGGCTGACCCTTTCTCTAGGGATGGATTTTAGGAGTGGGTTAAATAGATATCAGCACTCCAAACAAAAATTTAATAGAAACATTGCTTCGCACAAATTGTTGGCAAGTGGAAATATTCTCAGAGAAAGAGCGGCCTCTCTTTCTTCAAGTTGTTCTATTTTTACAATTCCCTCATAAATGAAGGGGCGACCGACCCTTCTTCTACCCAATATTCTTTTCATAATAGTTTTATATTGCGAGAAGGGTCGGTCGATCCTTCTTGTGTTTTCCATTATCTATATAGGTGAAATGCTAGATATAGGTGTTCACAATTATCTACTAAGCGAAGGCATGCCCGATCCTTCTTGTTGGAAAACGAAAGTCAGGACAAACATTTTTTATATGTTATAACTTAGCTCATGTCTGGATCTCTAATTTTTACAGAGTAAGTCGGAAGTCGGGAATTGTCTTCCTAGCCTTCATAGATTAAATATTTTTCCATTTCTCTCTTAAATGAAGGATCGAATGACCCTTCTTGTGATCAATATTCTTCTAGTGTTCACCATTTTGGATATACATGAATTGATAGGCTAGCCTTCCTAGATTGAATATTTTTACAATTCTCTCATAAATGAAGGGGCGAAATGAAGGGGTGACTGACTCTTCTTCTCCCTAGTATTCTTTTCATAATAGTTATAGATTGCAAGAAGGGTCGGTCGATCCTTCTTGTGTTCACCATTATAGATATAGGGAATTGTTGGATATAGGTGTTCACAATGATCTAATAAACGAAGGGGCGACCGATACTTCTTGTCAAAAAATTGAATTCGGGACAAACATTTTTTATATGTTACAACTTAGCTTATGTCCGGATCCCTACCATTTAGAGAGGAAGTCGAAAGTCGGGAATTGTCGGCATAGCTTTCGTAGATTTAATATTTTTACATCTCACTCGTAAATGAATGGTTGAAACCCTTCTTCTGCTTAGTATTCTTCCAGTGTTCACCATTCTGCATATACATGAATTGACCTCCTAGCCTTCATAGGTTGAATATTTTTACAATTCCCTCATAAATGAAGGGGTAGTTGATCCTTCTTGTGCCCAGTATTTTTTTCATAATAGTTCTAGATTGCAAGAAGGGTCGGTCAATCCTTCTTGTGCTCAGTATTCTTCCATTGTTCACCATTTTGGATATACATGAATTGATGGCCTAGCCTTTGTAGGTTGAATATTTTTACAATTCCCTCATAAATGAAGGGTTGACTGACCCTTCTTCTTCCAATTAATATTTTCATAATAGTTATAGACTACAACAAGGTTCATTTGATCCTTCGTGTGTTTGCCATTATGGATATAGGGAATTGTTGGATATAGGTGTTCAAAATTATCTACTAAACGAAGGGGCAAACGATCTTTCTTGTTGGAAGATAGAGGTGGGACAAACATTTTTTTATATATTATAACTTAGCTGATGTCCAGATCCCTACTATTTACAACGAAATTCGGAAGTCGGGAATTGTCGGTCTAGACATCGCAGATTAAATTTTTTTACATTTCTCTCGTAAATGAAGGCTCGGTCGATCCTTCTTGTGCTAAGTATTCTTCCATAGTTCACCATTTTGGATATACATGAATTGATGGCCTAGCCTTCGTAGGTTGAATATTTTTACAATTCCCTCATATATGAAGGGTCGGCCAACTCTTCTTCTACCCAATATTCTTTTCATAATAGTTCTCGACTGCAATAAGGGTCGGTCGATCCTTCTTGTGTTTGTGATTCTGGATATAGGGAATTTTTGGATATAGGTGTTCACAATTATCTATTAAACGAAGGGGCGACCGATCCTTATTGTCGGAAAATCGAAGTCAGGATAAACATTTTTTATATGCTATAACTTGGCTGAAGTCTAGATCCCTAATATTTACAAAAGAAGTTGAAATTCGGGAATTGTCGGCCTAGACTTTGTAGATTAAATATTTTTACATTTCTCTGGTAAACGAAGTACTGGTCGACCCTTCTTATTGACTTATTTGATAATATATACTAGTGGAAAAAAATATTATTTGTTTAAAATAAATATTATTTTTAATGTGCTCCTGTTATTTTATATTTCATAAATTGCTTCTGAAATGGATTTTGGTTCTCAACAACGTGTCATGTTGTTTTATATTTCAGAAATCGCTTCTGAAATGGATTTTGGTTCTCAACAATGTGTGGACCTCCTTTTGAATGGATTGAAGATTGCTGAAGGAATCTCTTTTCCAGAAAGAAAAATTGCATAATATCAACATTCATGATGGATGTATCATTGTAAACGTTACCAAGAATTTAAATGCAAGTCTTCAATTTCCCTATCCACCAGAAAGTGCAGATACGTTGTCAGAGGAAGTTGGTGGTTATATTCAATGGCCTGCATCTGAGATCATTAACCACATTGGATCTGCTCTTCACGAGAATGACGTGAATGATATACCAACTTCTACGTTGACGAGTGTAGAACATATCATAACAACTGAGAATAAATCTTCTGTTATTATGAGAAAATTTAAGTTGTTACATAAGTGTTCAGAATGCAAGGATTGCATTTCCATAGGTTTTGTAACAAATGTGAGTGGGACTGATTTTGTTGGGGGAACGTTTTTGGGTGACTTCTCCTTTGGTATTATGGTGGATGAAGTGTTTTTTTCTTGTATGACATATTGTCCAGGGTTAAGCAGTGGAGGTTTTGTTGTACGACCAATTAAAAGAATCATAGATTTTAATACAGAAACATTGCTTTCTGTTGAAAGAAATTTCAACAATAGTCAATCTGAAACTGCTCTGAAAGTATTAAGAGAAAATCACAATATCAAGTTTGTGGGAGAGAAATTTAATTTGATACATCAATGTTCTTTAAAGCCACATTATGTTGCACGGGGAATAGTGTCAACTATTTTTGAAGGAGACATTGTACAATTCAAACCACTATATGTTGGTGAGTTTGGTATTTTAGTTCATAAAGTATTCTACAATTGTGAGGACTGTGGTGTATTTGAAGGCTCTATTGTAAGATGGCTTGGTTGCAATTTGCTTGACCTCAATGATGTTCCTTTGGATGTTATACTAAAAACGAACACATACGAAGACATGGCCAACATTTGGAATATTTTTGAAGAATGTACTTTACAGATGGTCCTTCCAGGTGATCCCCATTGTGAATATACAGGTTTTAAAGGTAATGGAACAAGGCCATACAATTCCGTAAAGCGGCAAGCTGGAACTAAAATTTCTGAAAGAAATTCAATATCGGTACCTTACAAGCTTGGAATTGATCAGGGTGCATTCCTTCCAAAAAATTTCACTGAACATTGTTTCTCAAATCTTTGTATCTCAAAAATTTCACTTCAATCGATAGTTGAATGTGTGAATAAAATTCATAGTATGAATGGAAATTCAATAAGACGGTATGTTATAAATTCTATGGGATCAAATGTTCTTGTGGCCAAAGAAGGAGATGACAGAAAAATAAGCATGTTTACAATGAGATTAGACACAATAGATGTCTGTCAAAATGCATGGTATAAATTCCATGGGCTAAAAAGGAGCACTTTCTACAATTATAAAAGCATGTTCTTGAATGGTGATGTGAGAGCCGTGCATGGTAATAGTGGCTTGGAAAAATCTAGGGCGAACAATGTTTCACTGGTAGCTACTATTAATAAAATTGTAGAGGAGAATTCGAACAAATCTCCACATATTACACGATTAATCAATGAAGATGGAACAAGGACAACCTTGAAATTATTTCCATCTAATATGTCCCATGGTTTGCTGTGAAAAATGGAAAATGAAGAAATCGAAAGTATTGGTTTTCCTCCAGTATCACAATCCTCCTTTAGCAAGGTGATGAGAGAAGATTTTCGAGATATTAAAATTTCTGAATAAAAATCCTTTGCAAGGTGTAATGAGTGCATTACAATACATGATAGGCTTAAGGGGACCACTGATCCAACTAAGGTGGAAAGGTTGCGAGGACATCAGGGAGCTCATAATAAATATATCGCAAGTTGTTGCCAAGTATATTATTCTCACAGATTAGCTTCACAAAAAAATCCAAAGACTTTTATGAGTATTGTTCATGACAAATTGGATAAGTCAAAGACTTCCATTCCAAGGATGGGTAAGAAGGACAAAGCTTTCAATAATGTTATGAATATTCCCATACCATTGACTGGAATGTTGACTCATGGGAACAAGACTGGGGTTTTTTTCCATTTCAGCCTCTCATTTTTAGATACAGGATCGAATTTCACTATGACATCCCTGGATAAATGCTTGGAGAGTCTTGAACAACCAGTGGTTGATAAATATGGTGACTTGCTCTACAAAGGCATAACTGTTATAAGTCAAACTTGCACCTCTCCGTCCGTGATCACCCTGAGCTGCTGATCACACAAAAGGACAACTTGGATGGAGGAGCATGTTGACCTTGGATGATATGTCAACTCATTCCATTTCTTGAAATTACTGGAAAACCCCAAAAATATCATTTTGAGATATGAGCACTACTCTACTCAAAGAGACTAGCGCCCATACGCTACTCCAGTGTATCATAGTAGTGCCCATATCCAAGTATACGCTACTCCTTCTCAGCATAGTAGCGCTCACCATTTAAAATTGAATGAGCGCTAGTTGTTAAACACTAAAGTAGCGCCCTATACGCTACTCCATTGAAGAAGAGTTGCGTACATCTTAAAAGATGATTAAAAAATAAATTAATTCAACGAGGAGGATTAGTTGATGGTAGTTTCCTAACTTCCCCAACTTCCTCCATAACTACATATCGACCTAAACTACTTCTTTAATCCTATAAATACAAAGAAGGTTAAAGGAGAAGGGTTAGAAATTATATCTAGAGAACCTAGAGGATGAGTTGATGGAGAAAATTTAAGACATTGGAGGAGTTGATGTTGAAGACAGCCAAGCCAGAGAAGAGCAAGAGCCCAGAATCAAGTTACAGGAGCCTGTTTCATGATCAAGTATACTTGTACATCATTCTACTTTTGACAAATAAAGGTTGAAGTGTCTTTCTTGTTCCAATTTAAATGTGTTATGAAATGGCATCTTAATTTGGATATGTTTTGGTCAATGCTGAATGTTAAACATTGTTTTTGTTTCTTTTAAGCTTTATATATTGCCCAAAATGTTTTGAGAAAGGTATTGTTATTGCAGGTTTGCTGAAGGAAAGGTGGATTTGGAAGTTGAACACGAGATCAAGTCAAGGCTAGGATCAAACTTCGATTGAAAGGTGTGTTCCCAAGATCTACAACTTCTTTCTTTTTCGTAAATGTCTCTGTAATAGCATCAATACACTTACCTGTCACCCCAACCAAGTTGATAACATTAGTTTCCTTGCTATAGGGTAGATTTTCCCGCCAACAGACTGGCGACTCCACTGGGGAAATTGAGTTTTTGGCTCTATGAAACCTTGTTCTTGTTTGTCTTCTTAGATTGTTTTGACTTCTTTGATGTGTTGAGAAATTTTATAGGTATCCTTTGCCTGTTTCTTGCATGCTTTCATCAGTTTTTGATACCTTCCAAAGTCAGTTTTCAAGCCTTTGAGATATGAGCGCTACTCTGCTATATATACAGTAGCGCCCATATGCTACTGTGCTATATATACAGTAGCGTCCGTTTCAGTAGGGGCGCGAGTTGCTCTACTACACAGTAGAGTACACTTTCTGAAGCATTCTATTTTTGGCTTGCTTGTGTTTTAACCTTTTTGGTGATTTGCTGACTTTGCTGTAGGATCCCTTTGATGGTTGCATGAGGTTTTTAACTTTTGGTCAAGTCATAGAACCTTTTCTTAAAGTTTTTTCCATCTTTTGGACCGCTTGTTGACCGTTAGAATTTTTGAACCGTTTATTGACTTTTTGGAAGACTAGGGAGTGTTTGGTGTTGAGCACTTCCACTTTTTTAGACCCTGACTACCTGTTGCTAGCTTACAAACCTGCATACTCTTGTATCTGCTGTTTGTGGTGACGTTTGTCTGCTCTCTACTACTCCCATCCTTTGTTTTAGGGTTTGGTCCTTGGTAGAGCCTCTAGGGTGTCTTCGTTTTTGGTCAAGTTTCATTCTTCCTGGACTTCTTGTCTTTTTGTTGGTTGCAAGTGCTTTTAAACAGCTGTAGGGTAGTTCATTTCTCAGTTTCTTTGTGTTAGTAAGGCAGCTTGCTTGTCTACTTGTGCTTGGCATAGTGGTCTTGCTAGGGCTAGATACTTTAGGTCAGTCCTTTTGTGTCTTTCTCTTTTGTTTTCTCCCACTTTGTTCTCAAGTTTATAGGCTTTTTCTTTGCGAAAAACCTGTAGATCAAGTCTTTTTCGAGCTAGGGTTTCGACAGCCATAGGCCTAAGAACTTTTAGCCATACTTACACATATTGCATATAAAGTTTTATTTTGCTTCCCATTTTTATATAGTTCTTTTTCATTTATTGAAAAAGCAAAAAATTGGTATTTTAAGTTTAAATAGAACTTGTTTTTGATGTTACAAGATAACTTAGGATATTTTGTATAATTTCAAAAAAAGAAAACAAAATTTTTTTAAGTAGGTTTGCTTAGATTTTCAGTTTTGGAAAGAAGTAAATGAAAAAATGAAAAGAGATTTGTTGTAGAAAGTTTTTGATATTATTGCACTTTTGTTTTCTTGTTATAACCACGCCACACAAAAGCACTACCCTTTTTTGAGTAATAAAAGCCCTAAAATTTGTTAATAAAATGAAATAGAAACATTTTTTCTTTTTAGGGTACACTACACCAATTAGTTTTGGTTAGGATCTTGGGTTTAAATCACCTTAAACCACCCAAGATCACACATTGCGCAAAAATCGTAGTGAGACTATCATAGGTAAACCCACCTCACTCAAAATTTGCCTGGGATCTATGCAGTAGGTCATTGCGAGATCAGTTTGTGGGAATACTCCTCCTACTTTCTGTTCGAGCATACGCTAGGATCGGATTGCGTATTGGGGACTCTTTCAAGTTTTGGGCTTAGATACCCTGCCCACGCTTTCTGATTCGATCGGTGACTGTTCCCCCAGGAATTTTCGGTGTTGTGGTATCCTTAGTATCTGACTCTAGGTTCATACACAGGTGACAATAGAGGGTATATCTGTTGTACCTAAGACAGACGTGGGAGGAAACCCCTTGCAGGTCTTTGGGAGGGTGGTTGGGTGATTCGAGCGCTTGCACCCTTAGTCATTGTATTGTGGACCCCGGGTAACTGTCTTTCTTCCTTCGTTGATCTGTTCTGGGCCCTCATCATCCCAGACTCTTCTCCGGAAGGCACCTTTGTTTGCCTAGTTTGTATACTTAGGACTTTTTTAGTTGGCGTGCTGTTTGCCCCCTAGTTGTAGTGGCCACTAGGTTCTAGTTTGTTATTTTATATTTATAATCACGGAGAATCAAGAACTTCGTAGATCGAGGAGGTTTCAAAACCTTCCACCACTTAGAACAGAATCTATACAACCAGCTAGACGACAGCGGGTAAACCCCGGTATTTTTTCAGAAATTACTCCTGAAACTGAATTACCTGAAGAAATTCCTGTAACAGAAAACCGTGAAATTGAGGTTCCTGAGGAACCACTACCAGGTACCACAGATCAGCAACACTTTAGTACAGTTGAGGTGGAAGATCTTACTTCCGCAGAGTATAGCACTCCTTTCAATCCTCCTTTAACTAATACTAGAATTCCGCTTCTGTCACCTGTTGGTTTCCAGCAACCCCTTTTCAGTGCAGATCATTCCTTTCCTGGACATCTAATGTTTAACTTAGGAGGTGAATAGGGGGTTCCCCAAACTCCCACTTTAGGTATGAACACCAACACAGTTAACCCTTCTTTTACTGCTACACCTAGTCAGGCACAAACCACATCTGTGCCTACTCCATCTTTCAGTTTCAACACTAGCACATTAGGTATGCCTAGTTCTACAACGATGGCATCTATTCCTACACCTACTGTTGGACCTAGCAATATGGCCAACTGTGCAACACCTTCTACTTCTCAACCGTTATATCAGATTCCTAGTACTTGGGTTTCCACACCTGTGGTAGGACCAAGTGCTCCTGCAAACATGCCAGTCATGGGCACCATGACTGCACCGTCCACATCAGCTTCTACTGGTTTCAATACCTTTGTAGGCCCTAACATGAACCAATGTAGTATGCCTGCAAGTAATGCCCCTTTTTCCTTATTCTCAGGGGGAGGGGGTAATATCTTTAACCAGCAATATGGCGGGGCTAATACCCAGCCATAGTGGACGAACCCGCAAAGCACTAATCCACTCTCGTAAGGGTGGGGAAATTTTAATAACTCTTTCGTACAACAACAACAAATGGAAGGGGGCAACCCCTAACAACAAATACCTGGGGGTAACCCCTACCAACAATTAATTGGGGGCAACCCCTATCAACAGTTGGTAGGTGGCAACTCCTATCAGTAGATGGCTGGGGGAAACCCCTACCAACAATTCATGGGTCAAACAATGGGTGGTTCCCCTTATCAAGTACCGTCCTACCGGCCTCGTCTACCATTTCTGGAAACTTTAAATTTTCCAGACCTTTCTAAACTGACAAATGATCCTGTGTGTCATAATGCCACATGGCCATCAGTTCCCACCAAATTACCTTCGGACATTCCAAAGTTCGAAGGAAAAACAGGTGAATACCCTGGTGACCATGTCACTACCTTCCACTTATGGTGTTCTTCAAATTCGTTAAACGAGGATTCCATCAGATTGAGATTGTTCCAAAGGACCTTAACTGGTCCTGCAGCCAAATGGTACATTGAGCTACCTGCGGCTACTTTCTCTAGTTTTGGGGATCTAGCAACCGTCTTTTTGAATCACTTCCAGCTTCCTGTTCGGTATGATGCCAGAACAGAACTTTTGTCTACTTTTAGACAAAATAAAGCCACTCACTTATCTGACCACATTCAGTAGTGGCGAAGACAGAAGAGGCTCATTAAGGCTAACATACCTCCGGAGTTCCTGCTTGAGTGGTACTTGAAATCACTCCTTCCTTATATTTCTAAGGAAGTAGCGACATCTGGAGTATCCAATGAAGAAGAAGCCATATTAAGGACTCAACAGTTAGACCTTGTTTATGCACAATCTGGTTTACTGTACGAGATTATACCTAACGCACCGAGATCAAACACTGATCCGAGTAGACCCAAACCTAGACCACATGCTGACGGCATAGTGGGTTCAGTTGACTCTGTAGCCTTCGAAGCACTGACCAAACAGGTCCAAGCCTTAGCTGTCAAACATTCGACTGCAGATATTTCTTCCGTCACAACCTCTCCTTCTACTTATGAGCCTGTCAATCAGGTTCAGAACAATCAAAAGGGCCCTCGGCAGCCCAACAATAAAAAGAAGGGCAAGAAAGGAGAGGGGAACCAACAAAAGCCCAAAAAAGACAATGCTGAAGAGGGTAACAAAGAGGAAAAGAAGGTTAAGTTCCCTTGTAAACTTTGCAAGCAGAACCACCTTACTCACCAATGCCCTCTACTTGAAGAAGCCCAGAAGCTCTTAAGAGAAAAGAAGCCCGCCGTCTTGAAAGATCCATTTCCTAAAGGGCAAGGCTCAACTTCTGGCACCTCCAAAACTGGGGGCACTTCGCACGCTTCGGTTGATCAAACATTTATAAATATGGTTAATTCGGATGCACTTTTACAAACTAGAGCCAGGAACTATACCCCGGAAGCGCAGAAAAAGGATAAGGAGATTCCTGAATCCTCCACTTCACTCCACATACCTGTGGACCCAATGCCCAAGATTCCGAAAGGTGTCTTGAAGAGGGCATCACACAATCCCAACACACGGGCTGCTTCTAACTACAATGTGGTTGAAGATTTAGCCCTGACACCTTCTGCCATGTCTACTCTAGAAGTCTTGCAGAGTTGTCCTTTACAATGAAATGCACTTCTGGAAGCTATTGGGAGTATGGAATCCTCCAACATGTCTGCGCGATTTGATATGACCGATGTCAAATACCGGTTTCCCTATCACATTGCCCTTCATATTGAGGTCGTTCATGGTCCAATGACCATCAGACAAGCTGTAGTAGATGAGGGAGCGTCGACTTGCGTAATGTCAATTTCCTGTTGGAAAGCTTTAGGTTCTCCTGAGTTAGCCCCTTCCAACACACTGCTTACTGCATTTGATGGCAGAACTTTCCGTCCACATGGAGTTTTGCCATCACTTGATGTCACTTTGGCCGGTAAGACAATTGCTATTGAAGTAGAAGTTCTGGACACTCCGCTCAATTACAATATGTTATTGGGCAGGAGTTGGACATATGCCATGTGAGCTATTGCATCGACAGTTTTTCAAGTGGTCATGTTCCCATTTGAAGGTAAGATCGTTACAGTCGATCAACTTTCTTTCACCCAGAGAAACAACCAGACTTCTTCGGAAACCACAGTTCCTTTGATTGATCAAACCACCCCGGTTGGCAAGAGTTTAGGAGCAAGACTTTACAGGTCACTAATAGGCACTTTTGACCTACCGGCTCCTACCTTATTCGTTGGGACTGAGGGATGTTCATCATCAGAAACTTCCATGGTTAGTTTAACAACTGATTCTGAGTTTCCTTTAACTAATACAAACCCCTCCGAGCCCACCCCTGTTGTAGAAGTTACCCACTTGGATTCTCATCAAACTACAACATGACATATGTCGAATCCATCTGTGTCTGTCGAGTCAAACATAGATTGTGCCACTATTTAGACACCAGACCCGATCCATTCTCTCGACAGTTCAGAAATTACTTTACCTTCTGATGAAGAAATGTTAGAAGCCTTGAACGACCCGGACCATCCTCATGAACATATAGATTGCGCGTCCTTCTTGTTTCCTTTTCTTAACTTGTTAGAGAGAGGTGAATTTTGTTCACCACCCGAAGAGAATACTGGTCTCACTCCTTCACAGGTTTGTATTGTTGAAGCAAATAGATTACATACCTTGCTGGTGAACATTTTTACTGGGGTCAACGGAAACATTTTTTTTGAAACGGGATGTTATCTCGATGAAATCATTCCATATACCAACCTTTTTCGTGATTTCCATAACACCTTTGCCCGGCCTCACGAGGAGGATCCAGGCATTGACCCTACCTGAAGAAGTACTACGCCTAGGCTGAAATACTTTTTTCTTGTAACATAGCTGTATATTTTTGTAAAGCTAGTTTTGTTATGCTCGTTAGGTAATCTTATGTGTGTTTCTCGTTTCGTGTACCAGATGTCAACCGAACATTTCTTAGGATTTGCTGATGGCGCCAGTCGCCACACCTGTCAGTTGGCTGCAGCAGCTTGGGTCATTTATTCACCCGCTGACCAACTTGTCTCTTCGGGGGGGGGGGGGGTTTGTTTGGGTCCTACCACGAATAATGTGGTTGAATACAGTGCATTTATAGAACTTCTCCGAGATGCTCTCAGTCATGGCATTTCATACCTAGAGGTAAGGCTTGACTCACAATTAATTGTATTTCAGTTAACAGGTGTCTATCAGATTAGAGATCCAGGATTGCTACGTCAGTTTCTACGAGTTAGACTATTGGAAAGACAATTTCATTCTATCAGATATGAACACATTCCAAGAAGTTTAAACACATTAGCTGATTCATTAGCAAACTATGTGTTAGACTGGCATTTACATCACACATCACCATAAACAACATTGCACACATAAAATTAAAACGCATACACATGTAAATAACCGATACTGTATATAGCCGGTACTGTATCAAAAAATATGAGTTTTGAATCATGAGTTTATCAAGTCAAGTCATAAAAGTACAAAAGCTGGGCATAGTAGCCTCAAAAATATATGCATAGAATGTTTTCTTCTCCTATGGAGAAGGAGGGACCTCATCATCATCTACCGCATTGCGATAGCATATGACTAGTCTAGCAACCCTCCGCAGCACCCTAAGCCATGCTGGGGGCACCCCAACAACATCTTCCTGCATATCAACAGGTATCTGATCCATACGGCATGCAGGAATCTCATGAGTCAACCGACTCATTTTCCTCTCCAGGGCTCCCAACATAGCATCCGCTGCGGTAATATCAGCTGGCCTCACATAGATGGTAGGATGTACCTCAGGACGAACAGACCCAACATCTGCATATGACACTTGATTAGAACTTCAAAACTCATTCATAAAAATCAAATACTTGAAAAAGTTTGAAAAAATTAAATAAATTCTCAAAATTTAAACATACCAATATCTCCCCAGGCTCCACCTAGCGGAAGCACCAGCTCTGGATCATGACGGAAATCCAATACAGCATAAGGAAACTTCTCAAAAGAGGGTACTTGCCTCTCCCACCACCCCCATAATTCATCAGTATGGTAACAATAGTGACTTTCCCCACCACCCTGGCGGAGGAAAATGTCACCCCAACGGCCTAGTCTGGGCTCACGGGGGTTAATCTGTGGTAGAGGCATCCCCAAACTAATAGCAGGAATCCTCTCAAAGAAGAAAGTACACAAAATACTTCCGTACCCAAAATTCTTCATTGTGCCGGATTTGCAACTTGTCATTTGAGATTTCATGTTTTCCAGTAAACTAGTACTCCAATCATAAACATGACCGTGCAAGCATTGTACACCAATATGCATCGAATGCCTGGAAGCTAAGTGTTGTGATCCACTACCGGCTACTCGATTGATCATGCTCACTATCACTTTCAAAGGGAGACTATCAATAGTTGAAATCAAGACTTGGCTTCCCGATTTTTCCGCTCCGGCAACACAGTATGTATTCACATATTCTTGCACTGATTGTGCACCCAAACGAGAACACCCTTTCAGATTGATTACATCTCCTCTCCTTGAGAGACCAGTAATAAAGTATATGTCATAAACAGTAAGCTCCAATGTTTTCCCATAGATGACAAAGGTGTTGGTATCCACATCCCAATACTGAATCAGTCTTCGAAACAGTTTGTTTAAATCCCTCATGTTTACGGTTCGATAAAAATTCAACAAACCGCATCTTCGGAGCGCATGGAGGGTAGCCGGGTCTTGCATGGCCAACCTATCCATGTCCTCATGCTCCCTCTCCCTCCATTGAAGGACCATCCTGCACAAAAAACCATAAATTTTTGAGTCTCGGCACTTGTATGTAAGCTTTCAAGTATGTACGCTACTGTGTATACTACACAGTAGCGTGTAGGCGCTACTCTGTTTGAGCAAAGTAGCGCCCATTGAGTTTATACGCTACTCCTGTGTTTACACAGTAGCGCCCACGCATAAATACTAATGAGCATTGCGTTGCAAGCTATTTTTTCTCAAAAATTTAAAAACAAACCATGAAATTGCAAGTCAGAGAGATTTCAACTTACTTGGTGGAGGAAGTTTGATGGTTGGATGCTCGGTTCGATCGCAATGGAGATTTGAAATTTGCAAAATGTTGCCCCAATTTTTGCCCTAAACACAAATTGAAAATTGATTTTTAAACAATGAAATTATATATAAATTGGATTTTGATTTTTACCCATAATTGTTAATTTTCTATAGTTTCAAAACTTTCAAAAAACCCTAATTAATCAATTGAAACACACAATACGGTATAACACTGATCCAAGTTCAATTTTCTCTTAATTTTTGTCGGATTCGTCTCCTAAGCTCAAACTTCTTGATGATAGACTTTGTCAATTAGCTAAATATTCCAAATCATATATCATTCGAGATTTTTGCCGCATCGACTAATATTTTGTTGAAGACCTAGTTTTGGCAGGGTATGAAGCTATGATCCTAGAAGCTGACCTTTAAGTCATTTTAAGATCTTGTTTGGACTATTTAAACCTAAACAAGATTGCCGAGCAAACTTGTCCTCTTCGAGCTCGTTAAAGTATCCGAAGGCTCATCCACTCAGGTATAGAATTACCCCTTTTCCGGGCCTAAGTGGATTAACTACGGAAAAGGTATACTCTAGGTATACTCCTGTATGCGCTAGAAGAGTTCTCCTTTCATTGTTTTATACTTTTTCGGGGGAGGAGACTAAATGTACGAAAAAGGACCTTTTGGAGCCTCTCTTTAGGGTTTTCAGGCTCTCTAAACATGAAAATACCAAACGAGCATTCACCTACTCGGGCTCGATGTGAAATCCACGAGAGGGTAAGTAGAGGACTGTTTAAGTTTTTCAACTCTATAAACAAGAAAACACCGCCGAGCACAGACCAATCCGGGCTTGATATAAAATCCACGGATAGGTGAAAAGAGGATTGTTTAAGTTTTTCAGACTCTATAAACAGGAAAACACCCGCGAGCATTAATCTGCTTGGGCTCGATACTAAAATCCACGAGCAGATATATGGAGTTATTGTTTAAGTTTTTCAGATTCCTTAAAATTGAAAACACCAGCGAGCAAGAATAGATCTCGGCTCGATATTAAAATCCAGAGATCAGTACATATAGAGTAATCTTCTATCTCTTCTTCGAACTCTATAAATAATGAAGAAGGTCCTGAGTCTTCCTCCCATGGGCTCGTTAAACTTTTTACATGGTTGGATCTATTGAGTTTTCATTCTTTCTTGGACTCATTAAAACAACAAGAAGGGTATTCTTTTATCTAAAAAGAATAAGGAACGGGAAAGACATATCATATCTTCATTGTCAAAGGCAGTTTCAGTCAAGTGCTATCCTTGAACACAGCACCTACTTGAGTCTATCTTGTTGGTTGGGTTTTGTTTTTGACCTCAGGGTGAACCTTTCCTCTGAGTTATTTACTCCCTCGGTTGGTTATTCTTCCAACCATATGGAGGGTCTGCTAATGTCTCTTACATTTCAGACTTATTTACCCCATTATGTCAGAAACTGCCTGAGTCACTTTGTGTCATGCTCAATGTTCAAGGATATACCCTGTGTCGGCCATTCTGCAGTTTACCTTGACCTCATGTGTCGACCTTCCTAGTGTCAGTCTTGTTACATATTATTCGATATCAGCTCTTACCAGTTGAGTGTTTCTCGAGTTGGATGATGGAGGATGCCTTAAGGCCTCCCTTCCAACGGACTTCTTCCCATCGACATCAACTCATTATTCTGGGATTGAAGTTTAGAGTTTCGGTTAGTGCCTTGGAGATTGCAGTCACTAGTGGCAATTTTCCTCACTGTTGAATGATGAGAATACATCAATGTCTCTTCTTTGACAGGATTCCCAAGTGTTCGACTCCAAGTCCATCTATTCACATTTGGCGAATCGTACTTGGTACCTTGGACCCCATCATCATTATCGGTGGAAGTCCTCGCGTTTGTTAACGGTATACATCTATGACCGGTAATCAAACGATACCCCCATGTTCGACAATCAGCTCATCTATTCACATGGTTAGGGTGTGTACCTAGGGTTGTTGTGGGATGAAGACCTTGGGATTTTGGATGACATTACCTCATTTTGTTATCACCCAAGTTGCGCAAGACTGAGCCTCACTTATATTCGGCTCTCCATGAGACATAGATCCAGTTTGTTGTTATGGCTATGATCTCAGTTTGACATGGATCCACGCTTGTATTTCAAGTGGCCATGCTTTTATATACACATCCTTTTTATGTATCGGAGATCATGTTGTATCACACTACACATATATAAGATGTCAAAAATGTAATTGCTCATTGACCTTGATATTTGTTGCAGGTTTCTTGTGACTTGTTTTCTGCGGTTCTTTGCTCCTCCTCTGGATTTGGATTATAATGTATTTCGGCCATCGTTTCCCTCTGACCTCACACATTAGGGGGCATCTGTTATAAGTCAAACTTGCACCTCTCCGTCTGTGATCACCCTGAGCTGCTGATCAGATAAAAGGACAACTTGGATGGAGGAGCATGTTGACCTTGGATGATATGTCAACTCATTCCATTTCCTGAAATTATTGGAAAACCCCAAAAATATCATTTTGAGATATGAGTGCTACTCTACTCAAAGAGACTAGCGCCCATACGCTACTCCAGTGTATCATAGTAGCGCCCATATCCAAGTATACGCTACTCCTTCTCAGCATAGTAGCGCTCACCATTTAAAATTGAATGAGCACTAGTTGTTAAACACTAAAGTAGCGCCCTATACGCTACTCCATTGAAGAAGAGTTGCATACATCTTAAAAGATGATTAAAAAATAAATTAATTCATCGAGGAGGATTAGTTGATGGTAGTTTCCTAACTTCCCCAACTTCCTCCATAACTACATATCGACCTAAACTACTTCTTTAATCCTATAAATACAAAGAAGGTTAAAGGAGAAGGGTTAGAAATTATAGCTAGAGAACCTAGAGGATGAGTTGATGGAGAAACTTTAAGACATTGGAGGAGTTGATGTTGAAGACAGCCAAGCCAGAGAAGAGCAGGAGCCCAGAATCAAGTTATAGGAGCATGTTTCATGATCAGGTATACTTGTACATCATTCTACTTTTGACAAATAAAGGTTGAAGTGTCTTTCTTGTTCCAATTTAAATGTGTTATGAAATGGCATCTTAATTGGGATCTGTTTTGGTCAATGCTGAATGTTAAACATTGTTTTTGTTTCTTTCAAGCTTTATATATTGCCCAAAATGTTTTGAGAAAGGTATTGTTATTGCAAGTTTGCTGAAGGAAAGGTGGATTTGGAAGTTGAACACGAGATCAAGTCAAGGCTAGGATCAAACTTCGATTGAAAGGTGTGTTCCCAAGATCTACAACTTCTTTCTTTTTCGTAAATGTCTCTGTAATAGCATCAATACACTTACCTATCACCCCAACCAAGTTGATAGCATTAGTTTCCTTGCTATAGGGTAGATTTGCCCGCCAACAATAACATCTAAGCACCAATTGCATGATGCTCTATTGCAATTAGAGTCATATCAAAGGTGTGTGATATACATACAAGATGTAATGCAACATGATATATTGTGTGTTGATGGTACTAATCAATGCATGCCATATAGAAAAATACCACCCATATTGTTGTTGCAAATGAATAATTGTTCAGGCGATAACAAAAACCACTTTGTATTTGCATTTTTATCTCTTTTAACAACACAGAGAGTGTTTGAGAAAGTTGAAGTTGGATTCCTCTCAGTTGGACACACCCATGAAGACAAAGATGGAACTTATGGAAGGTTATCAGTAAAGCTAATGCGCAAGGACATATTTTCACTCTCGGAAATTATGGATACGTATAGGACATGTGAAGATCACAATTCCTATGTCCTTTATCTACATTAGTGGAAATTTGAGGTCTAAAATGAGCCTCCTAAGGAAAATAATAAAATAATAGTTGAAATAATGAAATAATAGTTAAAATAATAAAATAATATTTATTAATTTTGGAGGAAGAAAGAAAAAAAACTATTTTTTTGTTCGTATTTTCAACATATCTCTGTGTTTTTACTCAAATTTCAAGCAGGAGCACTCGTTGGATGCATAATTAAATTCCACATCTAACGAGTACCCAAACTGCATACGTTTGATGGACTCCGTTGCCCCCAAAACAAAAAATACCAGAAAAACGTGATGATGACATCATCATCACATTTTTCAGGTATTTCATGTTTTTGGGGCAGTAGAGTCTGTCAAAAGTATGCAGTGTGGGTACTCATTGGGTGTGGAATTTAATTCCGCATCCAATGAGTAATACCACTCGAAATTTGAGTAAACAATCAGGGAGATATGTTGAAAATACGAACAATTTTTTTTTTTTTTTATGACAAATATCTCAAGTCAACCATTATGGTTGACTCATTTTATTGAAATTCGATTGGTTCTTGGATTCCAACTCATCGAGAAATTATGGTTGGCTCCTTTTCTTATATGATGGCTCGTTTTCTTGTGAGGCCAATTTTAGACCTCAAATTTCCTCTAATGATTGATGAACTTTATGATTTTAAGAGTTTTGTGAAACCCCACCTTTTGGATAGAAATTCCAAAATCGTCAGTATCAAAAAATGCCAAGCTTTTAAATTTCAGCTCATAGGAAACATTCCAGTCATGCAATGGAGGGCATCACTTCAGGATGAAGCTTGGTCATCTTCTATTCATCTGTGGTGGTCATTGCCAGATGGTAGCGCATACTTGTTGGTGGGGAAACCTAGGTTATTAAATCTGCAATCAAAAAGACCTTCAGACATTGACAGAATAAAAAAAGGAATAGAAACATATATTTCATTCTAGAATCGAGGGATTGAGAAGGAGGGTGAACAATTTTGGCGTCCCAAGTTAAATTATTGGGAGGATGTATATAAATCTTTGGACAATCCCTTCGAGAGTGTTGATCAGTTAGCAACTAACTTTTGGCCATCGACAAGCCATGATATTCATAGTAGTGAACCTACAAGATCTGAACATGAAATTATGGATGCCTATTTGAAGGAAAATGTTCCTTCTTTGCAGGATTTCTATGTTGGACCAGTATGCAACAAGCCTAGAGATGAATTCATTCCAAGAGTGTATGTTGTAAAGGGCCAAATGGTCATTATGCAATCACCAAAGACATATTGTGCAATATGGTTGGGTAGGGCGATTGGTAATATTTATCAGGATTCAGATGCTGGTACTCTTGGGTCTTACAAAGTAGAAGTGCAATGGTGGAATCCAATAGGAGCATCGAAGGATCTGAAGGTCTTGTACAAAAACTACTTAAAAGCAACAATGGGTTGTTGGTGCAAAAGAAAATATGACGATCGATGTAAATAGCATCATATGGGCATGGTCACCAAGGATAGGATGGACATGAGAAAACATTAGAATAAACGTGAAGGGCCTTGCAGCAGTTAAGGAACAACGAGAACATATGGGGCATGGTGTTGAGAGTCAGATGGATGTTGCTACTAATATCGTTTGATGTGATCTTAGCCCAAAAAACTTATATTTTGCTACAATCCTTCTAGTCTGTCTATCAACCTGGCTGGGTGAGCAAACGTCGAGCATCTGGAATCTCCTCGAGCCTCTAGGAATTTGAGGCAAATTAACACTGTGATGCAGAATACACTGTTTACTGGTTACTACTGTGTAAGTAACATGTCCCTATACAAATTACGTAGATAATTCTTGCCTCATTTGGAAACTACTAAAATTATATATGTAAAAAGCTAGATATTCTTGATACTGATAAAAAAAGAAACAATAACTGATAAGCTTGTTATTCAAACAAGGACTAAATATTATAGACATTGCACTTTTTACCTTTGAATATTGCACATTTCCCAATGAAAATTGCACTTTTCAAATCAAAATTTACATTTTTTTATTTGAAATTCACACTTTTCAAATCAAAATTTGCATTTTTTTATTTGAAATTCACACTTTTTGAATTGAAATTCATAGTTTCGTAATAAAAAACTGCAATTTTAGGGTTCATAAATAGTTAAAAAACACACTATTCGAATAGAAAAAAAAACTTTTCAAAGCCAATATTGCCACTTTCAGAACCTAATTTTGCACTTTAGAAAGGTTGATATTAACACTTTCAAAGTCTAAATTCACACTTTCTTAGTCCACAATTTGCCTAATATATCCAAATTTAATGAAATAGGCATTAGTTTTGTAAATCTAGTGAAGGTTGTAACCTCTTGGCTAATAATCAGGGTTTGGGTGTTCTTTCTATGCACACACTGGATAGCACCTAGAGGAGGGGAAGCCCAAGGGAATGTTGCATAGAGAAGAGGTAACTTCTTGGTGTTTTGTGCCCAAGAAAGTAATGTGGACCCCGAGTTGGCCATGTCTGATTGAGGTGCCTGAAGATATGTTTGTAAAATAGATATGATTGTATTTTACTTTCATATGGTACTAATTGAGTGGTATTGAACACAAGAGTATGTAAGTCTCTAAATTTCCTTGATGAAACTAGTGAAGGTTGTAACCTCCTTCTAGATAAACAAGGTTTGGGGTGCCTTTCTATGTACACACTAGATAGCAGTTGGAGCAAGGGGACGCTCGAGAGACTACTGTTCATGGAAGGGGTACGTTATTGGTGTTGTGTGAGGTGGGTAATTTGGACCCCAAGTTGGTTGATTTTGATTGAGGTTCCTGTAAATCGATGGTGAGTTCACTGGTTTAGCATTTCCCTCTATTACTTTGACAACCTGATAATCCCAACAGTGAGATGGCTTGGCCTGATATTTAGTCTATGAGATTGTGGAGAGTGTAAGAACTAGTTTTGGGCTACTTGGCTATGAACTTGTGCCTATTCAATTGCGAATGAGACCATGATAGTTCCCTTTCCTTGTGGAAATCATGTCCAATGTAGTGGTGGCCTCTTCGCATAAATGGTATATGTTAGTCAAAGCATCTACAGTTGGGTGGAATGTTTCTCTTGCGCAATGAGCTGCTTGGGAAAGTTACAATAAAGATAATTATTTAATTGATGTTATATTGTTGTTATTTCAATTCCATCGTACGAATGTTGACTGGAATAATGAAGATGCATGCTATAATTAGTGGTTGTGAATATGAATTGTCATATTTAATGGTAATCATGATTCTTGGCATCTAAAGTGTTGGATAATTGATGTTGCACTTCATGATTGTTTGTGTTGTATGAATTCCTTTACATGGGGGACCTATTATGTATACAAAGCTAACCTTACAGGGAATTAGTGCCTTGTATTAGAGGTGAAAGTTGTCTGAGCAGTGGTTGTCTACATGGTGGTTGACATGTAATGGTTAAAAGTAGTCGTGTAGTGAGTCACAATGTAATATCCATATTATAACCCTATGGTATTGAAACATAAAGTGCAATTGCGTACCCGCCCATGTCAAGGAGCTCAAGGCAGAAGCTCCAAAGGTAAAAAAATTGTAAGTATGATTATGCTTTCTTGAGTTGTAAAAAGATTTTGTAGACTGAAGAGACTGAAAGGCTTGATGCAATGAAATGAAAGGGGCATGGAATCCACTAGGGGGAGAGGATGAATGGATGGGTATCCATTTGTTGGATGATAGGTGTCATCTTGATGCTGTGATCATTTAATGAGAATTGAACTGTGATGTTCACTAGAGGGACACTTAATTTTATATGTGTAGTTAACGATTAGTCCTAGATATGGATGTCGAAGAAACTTCTAGTTGTCACAAGACAATAACAAAAACTTATGACTTAACTTAGCATGAGGCTAATTATTACTAAGTTCTAATAAGTAAAAGTAAGAATTTAGTCTAGATATCATTGATATCTTGGTATAGACAGAAGGATACCATGAAAATACTGGAATTTGATGAGTTAATTTGAGATAAATTATCTCAAGATAAATAAATTTAAGTTAAAGATATCGAGTTAATTAGTTAAGCTAATTAGCTAAATATTGGCTAAGTTAATTAAATCAGTTAAAGTTAACTAAAGCTAATGGATTAAAGTTTATGGTGTTGTCTTAAGTATCCTAAGTTACTCGTAGTCACAAGGCGCAGCTCCATGATTGGAAGAATGAGGTTCATCTCCACAATTGGAAAAAAAGGAGAGCAACATGGATCTCTAGTTTGATCCTTACTCTGCTTGTTAATGTTTGTTTGATGGATGTCTCCATAACTAAAGAGAAAATGTAGCTCTCTTTGGGTCTATGTGTCTTGTTAATTATTATTCTTTGCTCGGTTGTAAGCTTGGTAAAGAGGGCGCAAACCCTAGATGAATCCATAGGAATTGATCCCAACTTGGTCTATGATGAATTTAAAACATTAAAAAGGCGTCTCTCTATCATAGATGACCTTATTTTGTTCTTTGCAAGGATGGGGCAGTCTCTATAGAAGAGAGTCGACGTCCATCTATACCCTTTATGTTACAGCTACACACTGCCCACACAAGAGCATGAATGCGTGTTCCTTCTCTCTATAGAGAAGGTGAATTTCAGAAGATAAACTAGAAAACCCCTTTTAACATAGAAGAAATGAGTGATATTCCCTTGGAGAGGGAATTAACTCTAGGGTTGAATAAATTACATTGTTTTTACTTGTCAAAAAATAAAAAGGCGGAAAAGGAGAGGGCACATTTTTGGAAAGGGCGCAACCCTAGAACCCTTATTTGAACATTTGCGTAGCTTCTTCTTTTGTGTGCCTATAGATAGGGCCATCCCAAGAGGGTTCCCAGGCTGTAGAATTGTTTGTACATATATATAATGCAAAAATGAATTATATGAGAAGGGCACAAACCCTATATTTAAACCTTGTGATATTTGCATAAATTGAATCCATGGTCGGCGCAACTAGAGATTCAATTCATAACTAGGATTGATATACATGAATATATATATATATATATATAATCATAAAATTCATTTATTTTTAAAATAGAACAAGAGAAAAGATCAATAGAGGGAATAACCCTAGTTTCATCTTCTTGTTGGACCTAGTAACTTAATATTGGGGAAAGGGGTAAGTATTGACACCATTAAGTTTGAGAAACCCTCAACACTTAAGAAAACAATTATAAATACTTGGTAAGGGAAGATATTAGTATTGGTATATTGAAATATAAGAAAGTCGTAGGTATCTCAGTAAATGATTCTCTAGTTCCTCTACCCTAGTGGATTTATACCCATCTCAGGGGTGGTCTCTCGGTAAGAAAACATATGCCTGACGGAGAACCAATTGGTTGGGTGGAAGGTTGAGTTCAAGCCTTCAGTTTCCTTCAGTTCAATGAGTCTACATGATTCCGATAAGTATTGTAATGAGGTATTGGTAATTTTGTTAAGTTATGTTAAGTTTTATAAAAGTGTATCTCCCTTCTGATAAGTTAGTTGATGAAAATTGTTTAACATGGGTATGTATTTTATCATCTAAGTATTTAAGTTGTCAGGGATTGAGAAGGATGTTCTTAATCAATTATTGTGAAAATGAGTAATGAATAATTGGCCTATGATGTCCATACTAATTTTAGTTCTATTAACAAATATTTGTTTTATGATTTAGTATTTTTGTACCTGGTTGTAGTTAGTCCTTAGTGATTAATTCCGTAAAAGTATGTACTTAAACAGGAGATGTTTTTAAGATGCACACTATGGTTAAACCTCACCTTATTAAGAAGTATATTCACCCATAAAAATATCACATGGTTAGCTTGATTGGAATTCGATAATTATGATTTCTGACATAGTGTTCAAGGTGTTACTAAGTTGTATAGTAGGTATGAGTTTATTAAGATATGAATTTCCTTAATCTTCAATTTAGGTGTCTACGACAAACATAGAGGAAGTATTATTGATGCAGGAGCATCGGGGCATAGGAAAAGTAGTAGAAGTTGATCGAAAAGTAGAATTGACCAGGGGAGGTTTCGACGACCACTGGTGCGAGGAGATTGGCAGTCGAGCAGAGGCTGTCGATGAGCAGTCAGAAGGAGAAAGGTCAAGAGTCGACGAGTCTAATGTCGACAAATGACAGGGAATTGAGCGAAGGCATCGAAGGTCGACATATGGTCAAACAACGACATCGACGGATTTAGACAAGGAACAAGCGTGGAGGAAGGGGCATACTGGTAGCCGTAAAGAGTAAGTAAAGCCAACAAGTCAAGTCCAGGGATGACAAAGTGCAGTATGGCCAAGGCATGTGATTGGGCCGACAACTATAGCAAAGTTACAGAAGTGAAGAATTCAAGGCGACGTACTTAATAGCCATTTGTGGTTGTTAAGTAGGTGGTTGGAGCCAGACCAGGTGTCACCACAGGATGAGTTTGTCTAGCATGGCTAGGGGGCACTGAAAACTGCAGGTCTGTAGGATCAAGGAGAATTCAGCAGACAGAGGAAGGACGTCTTGGGGAATCCAGTTGGTATCAGAACTCAAGAAGAGTAGCAAATCAAAGTAGAAGAGTAGTGCGAAGGCACAGAGAAAGGGATCTCATCCATTCTTCATTCAGCAGAGGATCGGGAGAAGAAGAGGATCACACACAACCGAGAAACATACCGAGAGACAAAGTTTCAGTTCTGTATATTGTAACAGGTTAAGGTCGACTTGTTTTAGTTGTTTTTCATTACCATTGTAACATTGTAATTGATTTCAATTAATAGAAGCCAACTTCTGGCATTCAGTGCACATCCAGTCTATGTGAGCACCCTTTGTGTTGTTGTGTGTTACTGTTAAGAAATAGGGTCCGACCCGACCTTCCTTGCGCCAGTTGGTATCAGAGCCCAGAGTAGAATTCGGAGAGCTGAAATAGGCTGTGAGTGCATAGACAAATCCAACCACGGTTAGGTAGAGTTGTACGCAAGTTGTGAAGTTCGGTTTCGATAGGACGAGTGAATATTTCAGCTGTGGTTGAAATGGCACAACGAGGCGTTAATGTTCGAGGACGAAGAGCGCATGGCACAACAGTCACTGTTGATCATGAAATGTTCGACGAGTGCATGCGAACAATGAGACGCTTGACCAGTGAGGTCATAGTGATCAAAGAAAACTTGACCAACAAGGGTGGAGAATGGAGGATTTGTACAGACTCCAGAGCTATCAACAAGATCACGATCAAGTATGGGTTTCCACTGCCGAGGATGGATGACTTGATGTATTTTTTGAGTGGAGGGATATACTTCTCCAAGATCGAACTAAAAAGTGGTTATCACCAGATCAAGGTTAGAGAAGGCGATGAATGGAAGACAACCTTCAAGACGAAGGAAGGACTGCATGAGTGGTTAGTCATGCCATTCGGATTGAATAATGCACCCAGTACGTTCATGAGGTTGATGAATGAAGTACTGAAACCATTCTTGGGAAATTTCGTCGTAGTATACCTCAACAACATCTTGATATTCGGTCGAACCAAAGTCGAACATTTGGAACACATTCGACGAGAATTGCAGAAGTTGTAGGAAGAGAAGCCGATGGTGAACCTGCAAAAATGTTTCTTCAAGAAGGAAGAACTGGTGTACTTGGGATTTGTAAGCTCGGGTAAAGGGTTAGTGATGGACCCAAAAAAGGTGAAGGCTATATTGGAGTAGCCCGAACCGACAAGCACGATAGGAGTGTGGAGTTTTCATGGAATTGCTAGTTTTTACAGGAAGTTCATCAGAGGAGTTCAAGTGGACAGAAGCTTCCCAAAAAGCCTTCGCCAAGTTGAACTAGAAGGTGACGGAGATTCCAGTGTTAGCGCTCCCATATTTAAACAAAGTTTTCCAAGTTGATTGCGACATGAGTGGAATGGCGATTAGCGCAGTGTTGAACCAGGAGGGCCAACCAACTGAATTCTTCAATGAGAAGTTGGATGAAGCAAAGCAGAAATATTTGGTCTACGACCAAGAGTTCTATGCTATTGTCCAAGCATTGAATAAGTGAAGTCATTATTTGTTTCCCAAGGAATTTGTGTTGTACACAGATTACCAAGCACTAAGGTACTTGAATACTCAGTCGAAGTTGAACCAATGGCACATGAAGTGGTTTGAATTCTTGCAAGGGTATACCTTCATGTTGCAACATAAGTCGGTCAAGTCGAACAAGGTTTCAGATGCGGTGAGTCGAAGAGTTTCATTGTTGAACACGACGATAGTTCATGAAATGGAAATAGAGTCGGTAAATACATAGTATGAGACCGACAAGGATTTTGTGAAAGCATGGAAGGCTAGTCGCGAACCATGGATTGTCGATATAACTCCATAGTTGGATTATTTTATCTAAGAGGGATACCTATTCAAGGGACAAAAGTTGTGTATTCCCATAGGATCCCTAATATAGAACCTAATCTGAGAGCTGCATAATGGTAGATTAGCAGGTCATTTTGGCATCGACAAGACCAAAGCGTTGGTCGAAGAAAAGTATTATTGGCCAGGAATGACGACAAATGTCGGTAAGTGGGTACAATAATGTCGATTTTTCTAGTTGGAAAAGGGAAGAAGTCAGAATACGGGGCTGTATGAACCATTACCAGTGTCGAGTACCCCATGGGAGCACCTGAGCATGGATTTTGTGCTAGGATTTCCAAAGACGCATCAAGGAAGCGACTTGATCTTTGTTGTAGTCGACAGATTTTTGAAGATGGCACACTTTATTCTGTGTCAGAGACAAGTGATGCACAAGCATTGTTGTACTATTCTTCAAGGAGATAGTCATATTGCATGTGTTTCCAAAGAGTATAATGTCGGACATAGATACCAAGTTTATGGGTCATTTCTAAAGAACCCTATGGAAGAAACTGGACACGAAGTTGCAATTTATCTTAACATACCATCCACATACTGATGGACAGATCGGGGTGGTAAAAAGAATTTTGGGAAACCTTCTGAGATGTTTGACGGCCAACAGACCTAAGCAGTGGGAAAATGTGTTGGCACAGGCATAATTCACATATAAAAACTATGTGAATCGATCGAAGGGTATGAGCCCATTCCATATTGTTCAAGGTCAAATCCCATATGGAGTGGTGGATTTGGTCGAGATACCGAAAGAGATCCGAAAGAGTGCAGATGCAGAAACATTTGCAGAGCATATGAAAGAAGTACATGAAGATGTATGCAAGTGCATTGAAAGGAGTAATGTGGCATACAAGTTGAGAGCCAACAGGAAGAAGAGGCTACAATCGTTCAGCGAAGGAGACTTAGTCTATGTGCACTTGAGGAAAGAGAGGTTTTCGACAAGAACATATAACAAGTTGAAGCTGCAGAAGATTGGACCATGTAAGATCTTGAAGAAGATTTCAGACAATTATTATGTGTTGGATCTTCCGAAGGAATTGAACATATATCCTACGTTCAATGTCTCAGATCTGTACTAGTATGAGGAAGGTTCAACAAGCAACAATGTAGAAGTTTCAAGTATCGATTGGATAGAGCAAATTCCAGGTTGACACAACAAGGACCGAAGTGTTGGAGGAACGCGAAGTCAGACGCACACGAAGTTTGTGGGAGAAAGAATATTTGGTTCGATGGAGAGATGATGAATTGAACGAGGCAACCTAGATTTTAGAAGAATAATACAAGATACTAATGGAGCAGTCGAGTTTTCTTTCACTTGGGGAGTCTGATATAGGAGAATCGGGACCTAGGAAAAGTAGTCGAAGTTGATCGACAAGTAGAACCGACTAGGGGAGGTTCTGATGACCACTAGTGTGCAGAGACTAGCAGTCGAGGCCAGGAAGTCGAGCAGAAGCTCTCAATGAGCGGTCGACAGGAGAAAGGTCGAGAGTCGACGAGTCTAATGTCGACAAGCGACATGGAATTGAGAGAAGGCATAGAAGGTTGACATATGGTCGAATAGTGACACTGACGGATTTTGGCAAGGGCCAAGCATGGAGGATGGGGAGAACTGGAAGTCGTAGAGACTAAGTAAAGCCGACAATCAAAGTTGAGGGATGAAATAGTGCAGTATGGTCGAGGCAAGGCATGTGATGGGGTTGAAAACTGTAGCAGAGTCATAAAAGTGGAGAAGTCAAGGCGACGTACTTAACAAACGCTCGTGGTTGTTGAGGAAGTTAAAGGCCATTAAGAAGGTGGTTGGAGCCAGACAAGGTGTCACCATGGGAGGAGGTTTTGCACCATGGCCAGGGGGTGTTGACAACTGCTGGTCTATAGGATCAGGGAGAATTCGGCAGAAAGAGAAAGGACGTCTCGAAGAATCTAGTTGGTATCAAACCTTGGAAAGAGCAGCAAAGCAGATTAGAAGAGCAGTACGAAGGCATAGAGAAAGGGATCTGATTCATTCTTCATTTAGTAGAGGATCAGTAGAAGGAGAGGATCACACACAGTCGAGAAACATAGCGAGAGACAGAGTTTCAATTATGTATATTGTAACAGGCTAAGGCCGACTTGTTTTAGTTGTTTTGCATTACCATTGTAACACTATAATTGATTTCAAGTAATAGAATCCAGCTTCTGACATTTAGTTCACATCCATTCTATGTGAGCACCCTGTGTGTTGTTGTGTTTTATTGTTAAGCAAGAGGATATGACCCAACTTGCCTTGCACCAATTATATTTCTAGTAAGTTAGAATGTCAAACATAGGTGCTATGAAGGTTAAATGGTAAAACTAGCCATGTAGATCACAAGCTTTATATTTCATTATATGACTTTGTAAATTTGGCATGTTAAAATGATCATGGGATTTGATATACATATGTTTAATAGATACAATTCATTGATAAACACTCTTATGACAATAGATATTGTTAAGGATGATAAAGACAAAGATTCAAATAGTAATTTAACTAAGTAGTTAAATATTCACAAAATATGATTATGTTTAAGAAGGGGATAAACCTAAAATGCTTGAAAAGGTAAACGTAATTACTAAGTTGATCTCAAGAAAATTATTAATTTGATCTTAAGCTTTTGAATAAGCTCGATGGAAATGTATGCTTAGACAATAATGGTTTAGTAACAATTGACTAACTTATTGGTTGTTGGAAGAAGTGTGAAGGAAAAATTCTATACCCCATTTTCCCGAATATGTAGTGCGGAAATTGGGTATGTTACAAGTGGTATCAAAGTAGAGTAACAACACTATGGCCTATGGAATCACAAACGTACAACTATGTTGTGTACTATGTGACATATTAATTATTGAACTCAAGTTGTTGTAGAAATTGTTTACCCTGTGTCGACATGCATGAGTTAAGTTGAATGTTGTATTGAGCATAGAAAACATAGACTAAATGGTTCTTCTTGATAGACAAAGAATATAAAGAGGTCTCAGATACTTAAATGTGATATAGAAATGAGATTGTAAATATATTGTTGTAAATGTTTGCTTACGCAAGGTATACAATGTTAGGTAATGATAGAGATATTTACCTCCTTGCATGACCAAAAGGTCATGTTCACAAATAAATGGGCATGCATAAGAAGTAACAATTATCTACTATTATAGAAATTCTAAAGTGTAAGTACCACGAAATTGTGTAAGAGGATAGGGTACATCTACAATATTGGTATGATGTAGCTTACTTTCTTAGGAAAATAAAATGTGTAAACCTTTGAATGCATAGAGTACAATGAAAGTTTAAGTATAATTATGCTAGAAAAGTTAAATGCATAATGAGTTCAACTATGAGTTTTGGTTATTGAATACATTGAGGTAAGAGATGTCTTAAGAGAAAAGCTAGTGGTAGTAGTATAATAGGTATTCAATCCTACAACAAAATAATGTATGAATTTTTCTTAAGAAGAAAGAGACATTTAGATATAGTTACGACTATATTTTTCGAAAAATATAATGCATTGCGAATATGCATAAAGAACATTTTGTTGCATCAAGAAGTTTTATTTGCACTAAAAAAATTGGAACTTGATGTTTGGTGTCTTTCTTTATGAGATTATGATATCAATAAATTCTAGAAATAAATTGTTATTGAAGCATCTAGGTGCACATGGGTGCAAGAAGCTTTTCCAAGTTTGGTAAACGAAAAGAAATACACGAGGTAATTTATATCTGAAGTTGTGATGACTGTTGTTTTGAAAAGATAGAAGGATGTTATTAAAAGGAGATGAAATCATAAGTCAATTGCACGAATGATTTAAGTATGCTGAATATATAATTATAGCAGACCTAATAGGAATAAAGTTATAGACTTGAAATTCTATTGAAACACTTCTGAGAATGTTAAGTTGAATTGATGGCATATGTATGTTAAAAAAATTGATTTGGGAAATCAAGAATTGTTGGAATGATTGATGCATGTCTTGCAAGATACTAGAAGTATCAAGTTATGAAATTGGTTTAAGATTATGTTTAACATACTTTATGTTTATCGTTGTTACTCCATTTTTGAAGGACTTAATGCCATAATTGATGTTGAGTCGAAGGGATCTATAACATCAGTAATATTGACTATGACTTGATGTTGAGTTAGGGGAACTTTGGAGCATCGAGATTACCTAGACTTATTATGTTTGATATGATGATTTGATGTTGAGCTGGTAGGCTCTAGAACATCAAGATTATTTAGATTATTATGTGCTTGGATTGATGCTGATTTGGTAGGCTCTGGAACATCGATATAATTAATAATGTGATGAGTATGTGTTTGGTTGATGTTGAGCTAGTAGGCTCTGGAACATCAAGTATAATTAGTGACTATGCTATTTCATTCGTTCAATGTTCTTTTTGAAAAGCAGTAATTATATGTCATTGTGACTGAAAGTGCTTCGAGATAATTGCAGGTGATGGGCTATGCAAGCTTCAATAAGACCATAACTTGAGAACATAATGTGAACTTGTGAAACCTGCAAAAGAACAATAAACTTAATGCAAACAAAGATTATTCAAGTAAATAATTATGAAACCTTTTATCTAATCATGTGGGACGCCCCGATATTATAAAGCTCTTAAAATTTTAAGAAATATGTCTACTCTAAACAAAACTATGTATATTGAGAATTAACCAATTAATGAAAAGGGAAAAAAATGGATGATAAAAATATGTGTCTAGGCAAGAAAACCTGAATTGAAATAAGAGCCTTTCCCAAAAGATAAGTGGAAGAGAGTGGACATTACAGGGGGTAATGGTCCCTAGTGCACTAGAGGGTTCATCCGTAGGTCTTTGAGCACTCAAATTTCCAAGTTGAGAAAATTGGCTAGTCCAGGAAGGACTATGGGAAAAGGGGGAAATATTTACAAGACTCTACAAAGGTTTGGTAAACGGACCTTGTGACTACTATGCATTAGTAATAAGGATATAAAACAACCCTGAAATTGTGACCAAGTCCACGGAAAAGAGGTAAGATTTTGCTGGTATTAGACAATTTACTAAGTACTTGATGAGAGTTTGGTGTTGAGCTTGTTGTCTTTGGATCACCTAAACTACTTAGACTCATTATGATACTTGGTGTTGATCTGGTATGCTCTAGAGCACCTAGATTGATCTGACTTATTTGGTGTTGAGATGGTACGCTCTAGAGCACCTAGATTGATAAGTATTATTTGGTGTTGAGTTGGTATGCTCTGGAGCACTTAGATTGATCAGACTTACATGGTGTTGAGCTAGTATGCTCTGGAGCACCTAGAATTATAAGTCCTATTTGGTGTTGAGCTGGTATACTCTGGAGCACCAAGATCTAGTTAAGCTTTTGCATATGTTATACACATGTTATGATTATGTTATGCATATGTTATGGACATGTTATACTTATGTTATGCATATGTATGTGCATTTTATGCTTAAATTATGCATATGTTATGCACATGTTATGCTTAGATTATGTACATGTTATGTTATGTTCATGCACAAATCATGTTATGAGAATTAATATGATTGCTTTGTGAGGAAAAGCAAGTTGAGAATGACTAAAGGTACTTGGGGAGAAGTACTACCATACAGGAAGTATGGATGACTCTTGAAAATATTTATCGTAGAAAATGATATATATATATATATATCAAGAAACATCGAAGATACCCAAAAGAGATATCAAAGCAAGCAAATATAGCTGAAACTTATGCTTACAAATGCAACTAAAGGTTGAAGTTAAAGTTTTTCAAGGTACGAACACCGAGGGTAGTGTTATTCTAAAGGGGGGAGGATGTAATATCCCTCTTTTACCCTTGTGGTTTTGCAACAAAAAGTGCAATTGTGTACCTGTCCATGTCAAGGAGCTCAAGGTAGAAGCTTTGCAGTTAAAAAAATTGTAAGAATGATTATGCTTTCTTAAGTTGTAAAGTGAATTTTTAGACTTAGGAAACTGGAAGTCTTGACTCAACAAAATGAAAGGGGCATGGAATCCATTAGGGGGACAGGGTGAATGGATGGGTAGCCATGTGTTGGATGATAGGTGTCATATTGATGCTGTGAGCATTTAATGAGAAGTGAACTGTGATGTTCACTAGATGGACAATTAAGTTTATAAGTGTTGTTAGCGATTAGTCTTAGATATGGACGCCGAAGAAACTTCTAGTCGCCGCAAGGAAATAACAAACACTTATGACTTAACTTAGCAGGAGGTTAATTATTACTAAGTTCTAATAAGTAAAAGCAAGAAGTTAGTCTAAATATCATTGATATCTTGGTCTAAAAAAAAAGATATCGAGAAAATACTAGAAGTTGATGAGTTAAGTTAAGATTAATTATCTCAAGATAAAGAAAATTAAGTTAAATATCTTGAGTTAATTAGTTAAGCTAATTGGTTAAAGACTAGCTAAGTTAATTCAATCAGTTAAAGTTAACTAAAGGTAATGGATTAAAGTTTATGGCGTTGTCTTAAGTATCCTAAGTTACTCGTAGTCACAAATTGAATGATGAATGAGTTAAGATTCATCCATCAAGTAAATAGTGGGAATTTATAATCTATTAATCTAATTAAGACTATGACGTACTACCAATATAAAAGCAAATCTAAAGATACTATTATCTTATTAATTGAAAATACCAAAAAGTAATACCATTATTTGGAAAGATGGGTGAATCAATATTATATATTATAATAAGTAATATTAATTATTGATAATAATAATGATAATAATAATGTTACAAAGTATATTATAACTAATTAAAATAATAATGATATTGTGAAAAGAGTGAGAAAACTAATAGTTATATATAATAGTGAATGAAAAACCAAGTTAAAACAAGGCATAATCTTTATTTAATATATATATATATATAAATATATATATATATTTAATTGTTAATATATATATATATATATATATTAACAATTAAATATATATATATATATATATATATATATATTGTTACTTGGAAAGTAACAGCATGGACAGTTAGGTATGGAGAGGACTGATCGAGCCTACTACATATATATTGCTCTATATATACATGCATGGTCCAGATATAGAGCGGTGACCTCTACGGAGAGTACCAACCTTCCCATTGTTACTCTTGAACCCCAAGCTCAGAGACTTGTGCAATTTTACTCATGCCAATAATGGAAGAGAGTACAATCCTGTGAATTTATGTGAGAGTACACTTAACTGTTTGCCAAAAAGTATGAGGGAGGGTGCAGGCCAGTGATCTATGTAGGAGAGAAGGGATACATGAGCGCATACCTCTATGAGCACATACCTTCAATAGAAAGGGAGGCGCAGGTCCACAACCAGCAGAAAGAGGCACAGTTCCACAATTGGAAGAAGGAGGCGTAGCTCCACAACTAGAAAAGGAGGCACAACTCCACGACTGGAAAAAAAGGAGAGCACCATGGATCTATGGTTTGATCCTTACGCTGCTTGTTAATGTTTGTTTTATGGATGTCTCCATAAGTAAAGAGAAAAAAAAACTCTTTTTAACGCCTAAAATTAGCACACATGCAAAATTTCGGCCAAGTATTACATATTTGACCCACGTTATAGCGCAGGTTACCTGAACAATGCTCGCGCTACACCCGCATGGATTTTCCTTCGATAGTTGTGCTACTGTCAAAACGGCGGGAAAAATCATGCCTAGCGGCACATTAAAGGCTCAATCTTCCCCAAGGATCAAAATTCAGCTCCTCACACACTTAGGGGAATTAATCATCCCCCCTTGTGTACCCTGGAACTAGGTCATGAAGGAAGAGAGTTCACATTTGGATCTAGTTTTTTGATGACCACCTCTTGGCCTATAAAAGGAAGCCATTGGCATGCATTTGGGAAAGAAAAATTAGAGAAAGGTTATGATGTTGGATTTGAGTTGGATCTTTCTCATAGCCCACCATTTCCTACCATTGTAATCATTTCCAAACTTTCTTTCCACCTATCATCAAGGGGAAAGTGTTTCTCTCCATTGTTCTTCCACCTACTTAGCATTTAGTTTGGAAAAGAAAGGCCACCCTAAGGGATATTTTTGGTTTCCAATGAATCCTTCAACTCATATTTTTTGTACAGCTATCCATTGGGAAATACAAGAGTGGTTTAGCATACCTTTGGTTTGTTGTTGTATTTTTCATCTTTCCCCCATCTCTTTTATTTTATTTTCATAAATATTTTCATGTTTGAATGTGAACTACACTAACAATCTCTTGCGGGATCACTTGGAGGAATACCAACCATCCAAAAGGGGATCCAAGGATCGAGGCCTTGAAGCAACCTACAAGGCTTAGCCCCTGACCAAGTGGAAGAGTGCACTTGTGCAATTTTTTGCATAACAGTTCTAATGTAGACCATAATTATTTTTGTTAATTTCTTTTTAAAATAGGTTTTTTTATGCTAAGTATCTATTTATGGGTGTTGTTTACTTGTAGGAGAGCAGGTATTCCACCTCTTGCTTTCCGAATTTGGCCCCATCACAACCATAGCTTACTTTTTCCAATAGCCACGCGGTTCCTGGATTTTCTGTCCCACTGATAGCGCGGATTCGACTCGGACATTCATGCGCATATCGCAGGTTACCAGTTTCATACCCTCACTACACCTCTCATCACACCCGCACAGAAGGTTAGTGTATTACCCACACTATAACATGTCTGTTTTGTATTATCCCGTGCAAAACGCGCAACAAATTTTGGTTTAGCTGCGCTATCGTTATTTATTTTCTTTTTATCTGCATAGCTTAGTTTGGTTTCCCAATTACTACTTACTAATGAAATTAAATTAGAGCTAATTCACCCAATTACTTAATTCATTTTAGTAATTAGTCCACCTAAACCAATATTAGGAAGTAAATAGTACATCTCTCTTGAAAATTAACTAGGTAACCAACTTTGAAGCTTTCAACGGGCCCCATTGTTGTCAGTAGTATTCAGGACTATTTCTTGTTTATGCATCAAATAAACATGTTTTTAGTAGTATTGCTAGTGTAGAAAACACTTTTTGCACACAATCAAGGACCTAAAGACACTTGTCTCCCGAAGTATGCTCTTCACCTCACACTTCATGTGAGCTTGGTGAATAAGAAAAAGGGTGAGAAGTGTAAAATACATCCATTTCACACTTGTCTATTAGATAGATTAATTCAATTTTGCAAAGCGCCATGAGAATCTCTTAGAGTTACAAGTGCATATTGCTTAATATACTCTTTTAGTTAATTTTCCAATGGAATCATTTGTTTTTTCTTTTATCACATGTGTTTTCTCCACTAGGACACAATAAGAAGCCTAAAGAGTCTTCCAATCCAAAGTATGCTCTTCACCTCGCACTTCATGTGAGCTTGGTGAATAAGAAAGGTAAGAATTGTGAAATACCCCTCTTACACTCCATAAGTGAAACATACAAACCCCTTAAAATCAACATTGTAATTGTCTTAACCAACTAAAATCCTCCATAGGAGGTTACAAAACAATATTTTAGTTAGGTAGGATTGATTGGGCTATGAATCCATTAATGCCCACCAATCTAGTTTCATTAGGAATATTTTGAAACATAACATTGTTGTCCTTTAGTGTACTTACAAAATCCTTCTATAAGCAAGTGTTAAAAGAGAACCCGGATCAGAAGTGCATTGTGACCAAGGAGGTGAACGTTGAGGTATAGCTTCCCTTGTCTCCCCTACAAGCCACTCAACTTGTTTTAGGGATATGATAAAAAGAACCTACATGTGGGAATTCATGCACTAAAACGAATATTGCACATATCACTCACTTGTCGCACTATTTTCCATCTGTTGTGGTTGACATATTTTTGCATTTGTTCAATTGTGTTGATTCCATTATCAATCTGATACTGACACAAATCCTTCACCATTGAGGAACAAAACAACATACTAATACAGTCTCGTAGACTACAAGGCCTATCCCCTCTCTTGAGGGGTGTTTTCACACCTTCACGCCATATTCCACATGGAGGGAATTCAAGCCGAGGTCATTCCTAGGAAGCATTTATAGGGTCATCTGGCCGAGTACAAACCTTTATAGATAAATTTTCTCCCCTCAGAGAGTATATCAATTACACCAATTCTTTTCCCATCAGAAGTAGTACCCCGCTGGATTCTCCCCAAGGAGATCCCTTTGACCCATCCTCTCTCATAGGAGGTCAACCATTGTTCACAACACCACCTAGGTCTCCTCCTTGTGGAAATCACATCCCAAACAAAATGGAAAGACCCGTCGTACCTACCTAACCATTTATGGCTAGTTTAAATCTACCTAATCTGTCCAAACTAACAAATGACCCCATTTCTCATGATGCGACATGGCTGACTATGCCAAACAAGATTCCTTCCGATATTTCCAAATTTGAAGGAAAACAAGGAGACAATCCCACCAACCATGTTATGTCTTTCCACTTATGGTGTTCATCTAACAACATATTGGATGACCCCATGGGGCTTCACCTATTCCAGCATACTCTCATTGAAACAATAACAAAATGGTACTTAAACCTAGAAAGTGGCACCCATTCCACATTTGCGACATTGGCCACCTCATTTCTTACGTATTTTCAACTTCCAATCCAACATGATCTAGGCCTCGAAATTCTGACCGAGTTTCATCAAAATACTTCCACTCACATCGCGGACTATGTCCACGAGTGGCGTAGATGCCGCACACTATGTAAGATCGAAATACAACCTCCCTTTTTGTTGGATTGGTTTATCAAATCTCTCCAACCCTCCATAGCTAAATATTTCGCCACCTCTATGCCAAAAGCGAGGAAGAGGCTATTCTAAAAGCACAACATTTCGACCTGATATATGCACAGTCTGGATATCTTTACACAATCCTCCCTGATGCCCCACAACATTAGTTGTTGGATCCTACACCTTCGGGTTTGTCAAATTCGGCGTATGGGATTATTGGGTCCATTTCCCAATTAGGAAAGGTTCCTCCCACCGCATTGGTACCTTTCAACATGGTTCCGTATTACCCATCCATGCCACCTTCGTTAGTACCCCCTAAACCGGTACTAACACCATAATTTGGTCAATTACAGTATGGACCATATAGTGCTACATACCCAAACGTTAGCCAAACAATGATGGTTCCTACACCGCCATCGGTTCCAGTCGATCCTACATCCACCTCTTAGGGTATGCAAACAGAATTTATCCCACTAGTGGGATATAATCCGTATTACCCTTTCCCATGCCTAAATGGTCAGCAACCTTCCCCCCACATGGGGGTTAACCTAGTTCAACCTACTTATATTCAACAAGCTCAACAATTTGAGCAATTGAACACTGCAAACCCCCAAAATCCATAGAAGCAGGGGAAGAAGAAAGGTAAGAATAGGCAGAACCAATATCCGGGGCAAGGGGGGAATCCCCCTCCCCAGCAAAACCAAAATACGAGTGATCCAAATGCAGGGACTAAAAATCCCCCCAAACAAGGGAATAATCCTCCCCTGAGAACCAATTATTGTTGCTTTATTTGCGGCAATTCTGGTCACTACACACATCATTGTCCTCTTCTCCCTGAATGCCAATAGTTGGTGGAAGCTAAAAATAAGATGGTGACGAACCCTCCTCATACAAATAATCCTCCCCAATCACAAACAATAGTGTTATGGCAACGCTTCGATAATCAAGGGGCACTTACACAAGAACAAGATCCTCGTCCACCTAGTGATGGATCTTTCCAAACTATCTATACATTGGATATAACCTCCAAATGCGAGCCAAGGGTTATGATAAGCCTTCCACCCCCCAAGTGGAAGATGTTCCTACCCCCTCGGGGGGCCCTCTACAAATACCATGGCTGAATACCGAATGAATCCCACAGATTCCGAAAGTACCACTCATGCGTACCCCTAATAACTCCCATATGAAAGCCACCCACAATTACAACATTGTGGACGACTTGGCTCAATCCTCTGAAGCTATGTCCACATTAGAAGTGTTACAATATTTCCCAAAAAAATGAAAAGCATTATTCAATGCACTCAGTGCGGTCAACCCATCCGACTCACACATAATGACCTTTGATCTTGACAAAGGTTACCCGCGACTACCATCATCAGTCGCATTTCAAGTTCTAGTCACAGTTAAAAACATCATGATTCATCGTTGTATCATCGACGAAGGCGCATCCACTTGTGTTATGTCCGTAAAAGTATGGAAACGATTAGGATTCCCCAAGTTGGTCCCCTCATCTATTGCTCTTCGTGCATATGATGGGAGACCATGCCAACCAAGAGGATTGTACCAAAATATCCCCATAGAGCTGGGGGAAACATGGTTATGATCAATATTGAAGTAATCAATGCTGAGATTGACTACAACATCCTCATGGGGCATAGT
Organism: Larix kaempferi; assembly: GCA_027924585.1. Lineage (NCBI taxonomy): Eukaryota > Viridiplantae > Streptophyta > Pinopsida > Pinales > Pinaceae > Larix > Larix kaempferi. The sequence continues at coordinate 679,999 of BSBM01001242.1, read as the reverse complement.
TACATGTACTCCATGAAGGAGATAGCCTCCTCAATATTTTATATCATGATGTTTCCCTTAAATGGGAAAGTAGTTACCCTCGACCAACTTAACTACTATGACCCTAATACCACGAGAAATCCCGACAACGTCCTACCAACTATACTGGTAGATGATCAACTGTATGCTGACATCGCTCCCGGTATGTACAAGGACTCCAATTTGTTAGGAGCTTATTTGGGACTACCAACAAAGATCCCTACATCTACTGATGGCCTAATGTACTGCACAATCTTCACCAATGAAAATGGATCTACCACCGCCTCAACGCAGTCATCAACACCACTGTTGAGTCATGGCATTGAAAAAACGAGTCCATCGGTGCCACCAATTTTTCAAATCCCCTTCTTGTATCCTCCCACATGTGTACAAGGAACTCCGGTTATGGCTCAATTAACTCTGCCTAGGCTAAATTTGGGAATCCTAGTGTGGTACCTTACACCACCCTTCCCAAAGATGGATTCCAAACAAGTCTCCCATTACGCGTTTTTCCCTATGACGGCTACAAGGACAGTAACATGAACAATTATAGAAACCCAACCTATGAAAACCAAAACTATCCTACAATTGATCATCACTAAGACTGCTAATGGGGGCACCCAACAACCGAATTTGAACGGGACCCTATTACCAAACCCTACATCCAATTAAGTAGAAATGGCTAAGCCTAAATCAAGGGGCATCAACCATCAGGAGTTAAAAGACCTAGTTATGTTCAATACTCCCACCCAAAGGGTCACACAGTCGAGTTCTCTTTGTGGGCAGCAATTCCACACAACTAATCTATGTCTTACTCTACCAGAGCTAAGGAATTTTCTCAACACTCCTGAGAGCATCAACCACGCTCCACCAATGGTGAAAGGGGGCACACCTACCTCGTCCACATCTAAGTCCAAAACATTGCATATGGATCACGCATGCTCCATTTGTCTTCAGCATGGAAACTATACACACCATTTCCCAGAACTCCCTCGATATCGAGAGGCATTGGCAATAGTCCGTATCACTCAAGTAACCATTGAGGAACCACCCTTTTTACACCAAGAAGTATCATCCATTAATGTGATCACCACATCAGCAACACCATCAGTCACCCCTCCCATGGAATTTGTGCCAACTGCAAATAATGTGGTAGAGCCTGTAATGTCACAAGAACGATCTAGACTTACAACGACACCATCACACAATGAATGCTCGTCATGTGGGAACTCTACCCATATGCTCCATCCTAGCGCTATCGAATGTATAATGGAGCAAATCAAAACCAAAGAAGACCAAGAAGGCTTCCGTCCTCATGTACCAAGACCTTGTCGATCTTGTAGAGAAACCATCCATTACTCCTTTCAATGCCTTATTTTGCATGTTGAACGACAAAATTATCTTGAACTGATGCGAAGTATGATCAAGTACAAAAACCCTATGAAACCTCGCAAGCATCACCAACTAGGGAGGAATTTTTGACCTTTCGAGACACCATCTATGTTGAATCTCCTTTAGCCGATGTCCTCACTTGCAGTGATTCATCCTCTTCCGACGAAGACGCATACCACCTGCAAGCATTCCCAAAATATTAACAAAACCAAAAAGGGGCTTCTAGCCCCATCACAAACAAGACATCTAACACCTCATGTTGATATTCTTATTTGTGTCGCAAATTTTTACTTTTATCTCGAATTAGAAAGTAAATCCACCTTTCTTTTCAAAATGTAGATGGCATCCTCAATGGACATCTACATAGGTTATGTAGATGGTGCCAGTCAATGTGACAAACATCTAGCATACGTTGCTTGGATTATATACTCCCCCTCCCATACAATTCACCATATCGGTGGAGTATGCTTTGGGGAACTAACAAACAACCAAGCAGAGTATGATGGCATAATAGGTCTTTTAAGCAACTCCCTACATCTAGGAATTCACCATCTACATGTGCACCTCAACTCCCAACTTATCATATCATAGTTGAATAATGTATTCTGGGTCTGCAACTCGCTCCTCTTCTAAAATTTTATTCATGTTCGCCTTCTCATTCAACAGTTTGAAACCATAACTTTCACACATTTACCGAGAAACACCAATGCATCTGCCAACTCCATCGCCAATGAGGTATTGAATTTGCACCTAGTACGTCATCACCCAGCTGCATAACCCTGCATACCAATCATACATAAATATATTTATGTGTCTCACCTACAACTACACATACATGTGTTTCATCATCACAATTCCACATGGAACCAACCAATATGGATTCCCACCAATGTCACCATGACACAATTTTCCTATCCAAGTACCCCACAGGTACGTGATGCTTTGGTTGTGTGATTTCCGCATTATAAATACCTTGGTTATGTCCTTTACTACACTTTGGTATGTGCGCCAGATGTGTAGGACCACAATCAAGACATTATGGAGCCTCTTGTTATCTAACAACAAGGGGCACACACTCTACCGTAGGTATCATTTTGAAACTAGCATATAGACAGTATTTTCCCTCCATTTACAATGCATATCCTAGTATTCCCGCTGATAACCATAGGGTCCCCATTCATAGCCTTGATGTGCCATCAACATAATTTCCATGAATAACATGTTCCCCCATGGGTGTGTGCACCATTTCCATACCTGTCATCAGTTGACACCCATGATGTCGACCCCCCACAAGTATGAGGAATATGACCAAATTTGAAATGACCCTCCCTTAGAGTATCATTTTTGCACATTTACTCCACCAAGAAGACACACGTCAAATCCCTTGGTACAAGTTACGAGAATGATTCATAAATCCCCCCCATACCTCTATGAGAACTTTACCATTCACAAACCCCCTCGTATCATCACCTCTTCAAAGACACCTAGGGTCCCCCACCCTCAGAAGCAACCAGTTCTATTCAATTATCCTGCAGGCATATACTACATATCACTATTTCCTGAGGAACTTGTAATCGGGTTTGCAAATTAGTCCTCACTTCATCAATGGAAAGTGTCCCCTGATCCACTCAACACCATGGTGACTCCACCCATCATCAAATTGGTCCCTCGACACACACAAAATTGTGGGGACCTCAACAACATTCCTTATATACAAACAGTTCTCGCATCACCTCACATTGCAGAAACACCATATTATTTTGGCAGCAACCCATGGTTTCCTTTTATCGATGCATTTGATTCTACATATGTTCAATAGTATTTGTTTAACCGGTTACCATTATCCTTCGTTTTGTGTCTTCGTCAAATCCCTTTCATTTGCAGTTTTTCCCCGTCCATTTCAATCTGTACCATTCTGAAAGGAAAGATCTCGTCCCCACTCCCCACGTTTACATCAATCAAAAGAAGTTATGAGCCCTACGCTTATCAACCAGTATTGTGTCAAGTTCAATCATCCACCAGTTGGTTACAATATGATCCCATTTCTTAGGATATGACTCTTGTCATATCATGAACTTCAGCTCTCATCGATGTCAAAACACTATATTCCGAGAGTTGCAGTAGTTGCAGTTTTACCTTGGAATCCCTTTCAATCACTATAAGGTATCACCTCGAAATTAGTAGGGAGAGCCATTAGTGATCCCTAACAAGGTCATTTCCCCTATGCTCGACGTCAACACATCATCGCATCAGGGGGAGACGTACTTTTGAAGGTATTAGTGTTCACATTTGGAAATCATTATAACAATCTATTCGATACGGTGAAGCCCTCAGGAATATTTACATACCAATTTTAGTCCCCCACCACAGTGGGTTCATCATAGTCACCAACAGTTCCACTTCTTCAATATTTCGCAGCAGCTCCGGGTGCATTTACTTTAACATGGATTGAACACCTTCATCCATGACCCAACAATATAGTAGAGTCGACACCTTTGTCCTCTCTCATTGTAATAACTTTGACAGCATTTCACGATCATGGGTATGCCCGCCTCGTTTGTATAAAAAAAACATGATGCATTATTGGCTCTATAACACCCTCCAAACCTCATACATCAGGGGCATTTGTTAACACCTAAAATTCACACACATGCGACATTTTAGCGATTCATCCAGTAAAGCATCATCAACATAAATAATGCATCTCACCACAGGCATCCTCACTAGATCTAAAATGCAACATGACTCCACAAGTTCCAAGAAACAATCAAAACAAAGGGTAGCACGAGTATTACACAGTTGACTCGCGCTATAACGCAATTTACCTGAACAATGTCTGTGCTACACCTGTGCATATTTTCCTTCGATAGCCACACTACCATCAAAACAATGGGACCACTCATGCCCAACGGTGCATTAAATGGTCAATCTTCCCCAATGATCATAATTCGACTCCTCACACACTTGGGGGAATTATTTATCCCCCCTTGTGTACCTTGGAACTAGCTTATGAAGGAGGAGAGTTCACACTTGGATCTAGTTGTTTGATGGCCACATCTTGGCCTATAAAAGGATTCCATTGGCATGCATTTGGGAGAGAAAAATTAAAGCAAGGTTATGCTGCTGGATTTGAATTGGAGCTTCCTCATATCCCACCATTTCCTACCATTGTAAGTATTTCCAAGCTTTCTTTCCACCTACCATCAAGAGGCAAGTGTTTCTCTCCATTGTTCTTCCACCTACTTAACATTTAGTTTGGACAAGAAAGGCCTCCCTAAGGAATATTTTTGGTTTCCCTTGAAGCCTTTACCTCCTAGGTGTTGTACAGTTATTCCACTGGGAAATACAAGAGTGGTTTAGCATACCTTTGGGTTGTTGGAGTTTGCATCTTTTCCCCATCTCTTTTATTTTATTTTCATCAATATTTTCATGTTTGAATGCGAACTACACTAACAATCTCTTAAAGGATCACTTGGAGGAACACTAACCATCCAAAAGGGGCTCCAAGGACTGAGGACTTGGAGAAACCTACAAGGCTTAGCCCCTCACCAAGTGTAAGAGTGCATTTGTGCAATTTTTTCCATAACAGTTTTCTTTGGGTCTATGTGTCTTACTTGTTAATTATTGTTCTACACTCGGTCATAAGCTTGGTAAAGAGGGTGCAAATCCTGGATGACTCAATGAGAATTGATCCCAACTTGGTCTATGATGAATTTAAAACATTAAGAAGGCATCTCTCTATCAAAGCTGGCCTTATTTTTGTTCCTTGCAAGGATGGGGCGGTCTCTATAGAAGAGAGTCGACCTCCATCTACACCCTTTTTGTTACAACTACACATTTCCCACACAAGAGCATGAATGCATGTTCCTTCTCTCTGTAGAGAAGCCACTTTTAGAAGAGAAACTAGTAGACCCCTTTAGCATAGAATAAATGAGTGATCTTCCCTTGGAGAGGGAATTAATTCCACGCTTGAACAAATTACATTGTTTTTACTTCTCAAAAAAGTCGGGGGGGGGGGGGGGGGCGGGGGGAGGGAACAGTTTTGGAGAGGGCACATCCCTATACCCCTTATGTGAGCATTTACATAGCTTCATCTTTTGTGTGCTAATATATAGGGCCATCCCAAGAGGGTTACCAAGATTTAGAATTGTTTGTACATATATATAACGCAAAATAAATTATATAAGAAGGGCACAAACCATATATTTAAACCTCGTGATTTTTGCATAAATTGAATCCATGGTGGGTGCAGCCCAAGATTAAGTTCGTAAAGAGGATTGATATACATGAATATATATATATATATATAATCATAAAATTTATTTATGTTTAAAATATACCGAGAGAAAATATCAATAGAGGGCATAGCCCTAATTTCTTCTTCTTGTTGGACCTAGTAGCTGAATACTGGGGAAAGGGGAAATTCTTAACGCCGTTAACTTGGAGAAACTCTCAACACTTAAGAAAAAAATTATACATAATTGGTAAGCGAAGAGATTAGTCTTGGTCTATTGAAATATAATAAATTCATAGGGATATCGGTAAATGATTATCTAGTTCCTCTACCCTAGTGGATTTATACCCACCTCAGTGGTGGTCTCTTGGTGGGAAAAAATATGCCTCACAGAGAACCAATTGGTTGGGTGGAACGTTGAGGTCAAGCCTTCAGTCACCTTCAGTTCAATGATTCTACATGATTCTAGTAAGTATTCTAATGAGGTATTGATGATTTTGTTAAGTTATGTTAATTTTTATAATAGTGTATCTCCCTTATGATAAGTTAGTTGGTGAAAATTGTTTAACATGGGTATGTATTTTATCATCTAAGTATTTAAGTTGGTAGGGCTTGAAAAGGATGTTCTTAATTAATTATTGTGAAAATGAGTAATGAATAGTTGGCATATGATGTCCATACTACTTTTAGTTCTATTAAGAAATATTTGCTTTATGATTCAATATTTTTTTACATGAATGTAGTTAGTCCTTAGTGATCAATTCCTTAAAAGTATGTACTTAAACATGATATTTTTTTAAGAAGCATACTCTGGTTAATCCTCACCTTATTAAGAAGTATATTCACCCATAAAAATATCACATGTTGAGCTTGATTGGAATAAAAAATTATGAGTTGTACAATAGTTATGAGTTTATTAAGATATGAATTTCCTTATAAACGGTCAATAATGTTATAAATTAATCCATTTCATATGGAATTGGGGTAATGCTTAATATCTACTCTTAGAAATGTATATTAATTATTTTTTGGAAGGTTAATCTTCAATTTAGGTGTCTATGATAAACATGGAGGATGTATTATATTTCTAGTAAGTTAGAATGTCAAACAAAGGCGCTATGAATGTTAAATGGTAAAACTAGCCATGTAGATCGCACACTTTATCTTTCAATATATGACTTTGTAAATCTGGCATGTTAAAATTATCATGGGATTTGATATACATATATTTAATAGATACACTTCATTGAGTGTTAGCACTTATAAATACAGAAGGGTAAAATATCTTTCCAGGTCTCTTGGTCATGTTTGGTTGTTTCTAGGTTAAAGTTTTCAAAGGTCAAATCATGTATATGGCAAGTTGTGTGATATTGAGTCAAGTTTAAAAAGTCATGATCATGTCTAGGGTGGGTTTAAGGTGGTTTTCCAATGTTACCATTGCCATATTGAGTTTAAATCAAAATTTTCCCACCTATGTTTATTCATTCCTTATTGTTTCATTATGACTATTCACTTTCGTAGCGTCATGATTTGTTTTTAAACTAGAGGCACTACCAAAATTCCTAAACCTTTGTAGCTCTAATATTCAAATTTAAACTATGGGCACTACAGAACTGTTAGAGTTTTAATTATGACTTTAAAAATCCTATGAGTCATCCAAATGACGTGTCATACAGGTCACTCCTAACTTGGAACCTCGTTATCTGGGTCACATAGTCGATTTGACATACCATACATTAACATATTGTTGAGTCAAGTTTTCTCTCATGTTTTCCATGCCCTAGAGATCTTCAAACTGCTATAGGTGTCCAAGCTAACCGGTGTGGAGTGCATAGAACGACATGGAGTCCGATCCACCACAGAAGAAATGCAAAAAGGGAGGCACCATTGTTCATTTTGAGCCCCAAAATACAGAGCTACTAAACTGTAACCCTAATGTCAGAGAATATTTCCATCGCGTTGGTTGTCTTAGGTTTTGTGAAAAGCTACAAGGACATCACAAGTAGGTAGCTAAGGATTTTGTACTTAATTTTGATGGAAAGAAGACCAAGGTAGGCCCTCTAGAATTCGAGGTCAAAGTAGACTCCATCGCTACTGAAATTGATATACCTCGCCATGGAGAGCAATGGCTCAAGGTCATGAAATTTCAACTCTAAAATTGTGATGAATTCCTGAAGGAAGACCACAAGGGAGATGATTTGACAAATGGGGTACCCAAAGCCTGGCTTTTTGAGCAACATGAAAATATTTTGTATGTTATCAAGAAATATTTCACATGTGAAGGGATATTTGACACTGTCAATCGGTTCCATTTCAATTTATTGTTGCATTTCACCGGTAAAAATCCCTTAGACATCCCATTTTACCTGTATAGAAGTTTGAGCAAGATGGCAGACAAGGCACAGTCAAAGCCTGACAAAGAAGAGCATTACATTTTCCATTTTGGGATAGTTAAAATATTGACACTTGAAGAGCTAAGGAATATGAACTGATATTGGAATAGCTTCCTCTTCCTAGTTGGCTATGAACCTGATATTATGGGTACTCCTTTAGCAAGGAGAGGCACTCCAAGTTCAAGGGAGAAAACAACCCCCAGTGTTTCAAGCAGGAAGAAAGATAGAGAAAAAAGGAAGAGTGAAGAGAAGAACAAAGGTAAGGTACCCATGGATAAAAGTACCAAGACAATCATATACATTGAGAAAGGTCGTCAAAGTCATAAAAATAAAAAGAGAATGAAAGGGATAAAGTTGTAATTTTCTAGTGAGAAGACAGAGCTGGAAATACCTGGGAGACCTATGACTAGGTCAACAACAAAGAGACTAATTCATATGGAAGAACAAGCATCTAAAACCCCATCTGAAATTCCTATTCAACAAGAAATAGAAAATCCTCCTAAATCCCAACCGCATGCAAAGAAGGATTACCCAAAAACAGAAAGATTACAAATACAGTTAAAGGAAGCACAAATGATGATTGTTCAGTCAAAAGAAGAGAACAAAAAACACAGGGTAGAGGTGGAAAAAAATTTACATATGTATGAAGAGGTTGTAATGAAAGCCCCCAAAAAGCTAAAAATAAGATTACCCCTGCATTAACAAGTCCATAACTTATACAAGCAAAATAGATCTCTTAAGGCAGAGAACAGAACATTGAAAGAAGAAATATAGTTGATCAAGAACGAGATCGCTAAATGGAACTTGGGGCTTCTTGCTGAAGAAACTACTAAGTAAGGTTTACCTGGCATTTGTTTGAAATTTTTTCTATAAGAAACGTCTTTGTTGTCTCTTTTTGTTGCCAAAAAATTGTCCAGAGAAAGTCACATCAAACCCTAGTTCAAAGTTTTATCTACTATATGGCAATAGTTCGTGCCTAGATTTTTTTTGGCTTATGTTATCAAGAGATAAGTATCAAATAGAAGGTGATAGATGTCAGCTCCATGCTATTAAATTTTTTATACATAGGAAGTGTCAAATATACAAAACCCTACATGCACCTCCATCAGTAGGGTTCATATATTTTATAGCTGGAAATGGTTGGGATAGTTTTGACATGAAGGCTTGATAATATCATACCTAAAGACACTCAAGATGCAGTTTTGAGCACTTGGATAAGGTTAGGAATACGATTTCAAGCAAAAACACAGTTTTTAGAACTTCTACATTGCCATCAGTGTAGAATACACAAGTTTCTCTGTAGAAGTAGAACTTTTGCACTACCAATACACAAAAAACAAAGAAAAATGCTACATAAGTTATGTAGCTAAACATTTGCAGCACGAATAAGAGAAAATGAACGAAGGACATTGCATAAATTACTAGTTCAATAGAGAAGGCATCCAATTCCAAATATTTTGCTCCATCTAGACTTGTATCTACATCAAATCGAATTGGATCCTCAAGATAAGGCAACTTACCCACACGTAAGGCTCTCTATTATTCGGTTAGCAAAGAATTGATGAGTCATTAACTTAACCCGAGAGTTTAGGAAATAATTGTATGTGTCATTATCGTTGAAATTGTTTACTATTTTGGGAAAGAAACGATAGGTTGAACTACTTGAGGAATAATGTAATGAAACCCTATATATTGCAAGATCTAGGTAGGGTTGGAGGGTTGAAACCCAAGAGAGAGAAACTAATGTGAATGTAACATCTATTTTCTGAGATTAATAAAAGATTTTAGAGCCAAAGTATTGAAGCTATAAATAGAGATTCATGTGTTGTCACTTTGTAGTCTGTAAATTTTCTTAATGTGAATGTTTTTTCCTATTTTCATTCCATGTTGTCATCTTTCTTCATGTTTGAGTGAAAGTATATGGATCAGAATTCATGGTTTAAGCCCTGGTTCATTAGAATTAAACATTAATACTTTTTCTTCTAAAGTTAATATTGAAATCATCCTTGTTTGATGCTCGGTATTAATGGATTGTCTTCTTTATCTTACTGCCACCATGCAACTATAAACCTGTCTATGAAAGTGATACCTACCTTGCCTCTGTGGAAAAAACTTTATGTTGGTCTATGATAGTTGAAAGATCTCCACTCATTGACTCCATACTCAATGTTTTGCCTATGGTTCAACCATTTTATATAAAAAAAACTTTCATTCCAATGATATAGCCACTATATTCATTAGATAACTAGTTTCTTTAGTGACCTTGAGTGATTATGTTGTAAGATAGAGCCCTCTCTGGGTTGGAAGGGATAGCTTCCAATATGAAATCTTGGTTTGAGGTTACCTCAGGGAAATTCCTAAACAACCTAGGGAATTTATGAGTATTAGCAATGACAATAGCTATTGTTAAGGATGATAAAGATAGAGATTCAAATAGTAATTTAACTAAGTAGTTAAATATTCAGAGAATGTGATTATGTTTAAGAAGGTAATAAACCTGAAATACTTGAAAAGGTAAATGTAATTACTAAGTTGATCTCAAGATAATTATTAAGTTGATCTTAATATTTTGACTAAGCTCGATGGAAATGTATGCTTAGACTATAATGGTTTAGCAACAGTTGACTAACTTATTGGTTGTTGGAATAAGTGTGAAGGAAAAATTTTATACCCCATTTTCCCGAATCTGTAGTGCATAAATTGGGTATGTTACACAAGATGATAAAATTTAATGCACACAAGTGTATATAGTGCACGATAGAGGAATTGAAGTGAACAAAGTAGAAAGAAGAGAAAAACTTTAGTGCATGCAGTTATTTTGTAATATCCCGATTTTGACCCCATTGCATTAAATTGTAAATGATGTAATATTGTTATAAAATCGTGGTGAGGAGCTCAAGGCCAAGGCCCCGCCATCAATTTGGTGATGCATATGGTTTGCATGCTTTCCAGGCACAATGGAATTGCAAATATCATGTAAATATGCATTTTAATAAAATACCCACAACTAGCTATGCAATGCAACAAGAGATGGGGCATGATTTTACAAGGAATTGGGAGGGAAATATTCAAACCCTTGGAGCCAATCAAGTCAAGCCAAGTGTCAATGATAGAAACCATAAACACTCTACTACCCATGTTGACTTTTGTACCCAATCATTCATTTCTTCCAAGAGTTAGTTAAAGTAGCTAACGCCTTGGGGAATGGAGAGGTATGGTTGTTCAAATTTCAGGTATGGGAAAGCCACCCTTCATGGAAATTCGTGTTGGGATTCTTGGGAAAGAAAAGAGCCATAAATTTGCTCCCCAAGCCATTATCCATCAACCATTTTTTCCTCTCTCACATTTTTGGAGCTACCTGGACGTTTTCCCTCCACGTTTTTCCTATGTTTCCTTGTTTTCTAATTGGGAAGAGGGCGTTTTTGGTGTTGCAGAGCTACTGGGAGGAAGGGAGATCGATTTGGGGTCTCATGGAGGTCAGTTGGGCCATTTGAAATGCTCATAACCTGTGGGAGAAATTGGTTTTTCTCCCTGGGGTTGAATTCCCCTTTCCACAGATCGTTTTGGGTGAGCCACGAATTGGGAGAGCCAATGGGAACCCTGTTTTGCAAATCCCTTTGTAAAATTGTTTATCCATGCCCAACCATTGTGCTTTCTGTGTGTGGAAAGAGTATGCTAGGGTATGGGTTGTGGGTATCCATTTTTTTGGCTTGAGCTTGAGTGCAAGCATCCAGAAATGAAGAGGGTTCAGATTTAGCTTGATAAACCCAGCTATGGACTGGTTTGGATTAGATGTGTTGTTTGCTTGGGATGTGCTGAGCTTGAGAGTCCCCTTTTCCTTGTAGAAATCATGCCCATCTCGGGCGTGGTCTCTGAGTGCTGAAATAATATAGGCTGGGAAGAGACCTGTGGTTGGGTGGAACGTTGCAGCGACATAGCTAGTTGCTTGGGGAAACTTTACCATAAAGATAAGTACTCTATATCTCTGTATTCAATTATGAAATGTATTGGTTTTTTTTTATTTTGCTGAATGAATGCATGAGGAATGTGTGTGGACAGTTTAATTTCGTTGTGCATGTTATTTTGATTTGCATATGCACACATTTGTTTTATTCATATGAATCTAATGAATCAGGCTGATTTTTTGGTAAAAATCCCAAGATTTGTAGTCATGTTCCCTTCCTTGCATTGGATCAATGGGAGGGGACTTGACATCTTTGCAAAGAATAAAGTGTGGTGGGCATGGTGTGTTCAACAAAGGAAATAAATGTATGGTGCATCCTGCTGCGTAGAGTTAGAATTAATGTTCGAGTCACATACATGTTGGAGAAAAAAATGGTGCAATGTGGATTCGATGGGACACTGAGGCAGTCGGGGACGTGACATGGCATAATCAAGCCCCAAGAAAATTCCAATTATTTTCATCATTTAGGACGATAAATGATTCACTACCCATGACTCCCTAATTAGGCATAAACACTATGCATGGACTCATCTTAAAAATTTATAGAATGCCCCTCACTTATGTCCATACAATAAATGATCCTAGTTCTCTATTTGACAATACCAAAATTAAGCCCCATGTAGGCCAATTGATCCCAAATGCAGGGGTTTCTACTGCCATCATACATTTCATAAGTGCATAGGTATAAGAAAGATGAATAGGCTATGTATGAGGTCGATGCTAATTAATTCGTTCCTTTCTCATCATTGGCATGCAACAACTCTTCTGCAATTCCTTGAGGTTGCACATCATTAATTGTGGAAATGGAAGTGTACTACGGATATGCCCTTGCAAATACTCAAGTCACTAAATATGAAGAGAAGTGGAGCTTGAGAATATTCCAACATGTTTCATTGCATGCCAAGAATAACCTCTCCATTTGATAAGACTACAATTAAACCACATATAGGCCAATTGATCCTAAATGCAAGGGTTTCTATTGTCATAATACATTTCATAAGTGCACATGTATAATATAGATAAATAGGACATGTATAAGGTCATGTTAATTACTTCATTCCTTTCTCATCACTGTCATGCAATGACACATGTTTCATTAAGAACACCCAATATTACGTTGACATGTCATGGTAACAGACATTTGTTGGTGTTGGTTGTGAGTCTTAACCCATTTTTGGTTGTAAGAAACTCTTTACATATGTGAACTCCTACATTCATGCTTCATAGTTAAGATCGTTGAAAACATGATAGAATTCAATTAGATTTAAATCTTACCCCATTGAAATAAGTCTTTGACAAATGTTGGCAAGAAATAGACTTGTTGAGAGATTTCAAAGAAATAGAGATTAAATAATTATTATAGAATATCGAGTCACACTATATGCTCCTTTGTTGTTGAGAATGTGAAGACCTTAGATAACAACGAGCTCTTTAATCTCACTCTTCGTGGCATAACCAAACCGAAAGCAATTTCCAATTCATCATCCTTCCAAATGATAGATGGCACCCTACCCATGCCTTCGTAATTAGGCATAGACTCTAAGCATGGACTCATCATAAAAAGTTGTAGAAAGTCGCTCACTTATTTCCATACAATAACTTATAATGGTGCTCTACTTGTTTTTGTTTTCCTTTCTACATTTCTCAAAGAGCATCAAGATGGATGACTTCTTATCAGTATTTTCATGAAAATATATTCACATGTTGCAACATGAGAATATATACATAATGATACAATCAATTTTAGATTTTAACACCATTCTTACATCTTAATATCAAGAACCGCATTGAGAGATTTGGATACATCTTAATATGGAGAACTGCACAGAAAAAGAGGCTCTGAGTTTGGATGTAGTCTTCCCAACTATAGAAGATTGCTAATGTAAAAAAAAAGAGGAAGTTCAATGAAAAATTTGCAGGGAATCAAGATACCATCTACACCCCTAAATGGAGATGAGTAGTCATTTGCTTTGCTGAAAATATTCCAATGAGTCTTCTAATTCAAGAGTTTCAATGTTATTACTACAAAGATGCAAGCAACCAAAGGACTTCTAAAGGAACATCTGATGAAGAATCTAAGACACTCACTGTAAAAGGAAAATGGAAAGATGGACAAATCATTTATCTCTCAGCTGATATAATGGAGAACATCTTTTTAAGAATCCTATTGTTCAATTTGTTAGCCTCTCAATCAATATGTGATGATTGGGCGACAATTTATGCTTCCAGGTATTTCCATAGTGTGTGTGACACAATGGATACATGCATTGTGATTATTAATAATAAATTGGATATATGGGATTTTAGCATTCCCTCATAGCGTTGGTTTGAGATGAAGTTTTCTTTCGATTGGCATAATCTACGCATGAAAACCTTGGGCCTGAGAGCCAGTTGTGATGATTTATTTTTGGTGGCCTATCGGAATTTATATTATTCATTGTCAATCCTCTGACCTCCCAATTTAGAAGTATGCCAAGAATTTATCCACATGTTAGTGACCATGATAAATCACTTAGGTCTCTCATTGCTAATGGAACAACATAGATGCATGTTAGTAGGGATAGGAGTCTATAATCATCTACATTCAATTGTGAATTCATTCGTACAAAATCCCACCATGTATATTTAAAGTGAATTCATGCCCACAATCATCTATGTGCATTTGTGAACAAAGGGATAGGAGTCCATATTAAATGACGAGGAACAATTGGAGAATTATATTGAAGTGAGAGAAGTGTGTCACAGCGAAAGAGTATGTAAATTTCCACCCGATCATTCAACATGAACAAAGGGCCAACATGTGTTCAAGTGTCGAATGCATGCACTCATCCGCAACAATAGGTGACATGTTGGTTTGTAGCTCTCCATGACTCCTTTGATAATTGTCCCCTTTGGGACGAACTCTCCCTGCCCTATCCGAGCAATTCCACCCATGACACACTTCAATGCCAACGCCACATGCACACACTCTCCATTTTCTTCTTCTTCTCCCTTGACTTCATTGGTTGGTTTCTTTTTACCTACATACCATAATAACAAGAAACACCAGTAGTTTGTCCCCTTTTTATCTACAAACTAAGAAGGGGGATGAAAGTCCAGCAAGTGAAGTAGTCATTCACCTTATCTCCTAGCATGACGCAACAATTTGTTCGACTCTAGATGCCTCTAAGATTTACTTTTCTCATCATACTGTAATGTGAGTCATGGTCCTATAGTTGGGATCGAGAGAGAGGATATCTTATAAGAAGAGATTTCTTATGCCTAAAAAGGATAACATTTTACTAGAAAAATCGAATTCGGTCAAATCTCAAGCGTTTAACACCCAAGATGTTTCCATTCACACAAGTGGCTGATCTAAATAGTTCTTCTGCATGCTTATTTGCTTCAAAACATCACACTCAAAAAAATTAAGTATAGTCCATGTGTGGGTTTGTTTGCCACATCTCCCCCTCCACTATTAGGGTGATTTTGTCCTAAAATGCATTGGGAATTCACTTGGAAAGTATATTGATAAGTCTAAGCCTAAGTCAACAATGTTTGCATGCACCTAGATCTGTGTAGAAGTAGACCTGGAAAAGGGTTTTCCTGAATAAATCAAGCTATCGTCAGATGACCGAACTCATGTCCAAAAATTAGATTATGAGCAATTCCCCTTCAAGTGCAAGTTCTGTCACGAATATGGTCACTTCGCTCTAAATTGTACTAATAATAAACAAGAGAATTCCGCAGTAGGACAAGAACTAGTGGAGGAATGGCAGCAAGTCCGAAATAAAGCCAATACAAAAAAAGCAACAAAAACCCCACTGGACCCTCAATCCCTACCCATCCATTGATTTATGTCCAGAACCCCCTCCTATTGCAAATTCCAAAGACAATAGAAACAATGAAGGTATCCCAAGCAATAAAGTACAGGGATAATCACACCTTGACTCCACCAACAAGTTTGCAAGTCTGGGCGAGTTCAATTTAAGAAGAGAAGATGAAGAAATGGTTGATCCAATCCCAAGCTCATGAAACACACACACCCCTAGGATAAATCATAAGGATTGGGAGGAAGAAGAGGTATATTCCAAGGAAGATGAAAGCCAAAAATAAATTCCCACTGCATATGCTCAACCAATAGTAGTAGAAAGGGTTCCTCCCAAAGGAAAGTTCTGGAAAGCTCATGAGGAAGGGAAAAATCTAATTTAATGAACCCAAAAGTAAGTAAGAAAGAAAAATAAAAATTCAAGAGAAGAAGAAGCAAACAAGGAGAAATCACTTGCAAAACAATATTCAATAGAAATTCCATAAGCAACATAGGCTGAAAGGAAGTAGCAAAGGAGTAGACTCCCAAGTCCCTCCCGTGTTGAGCAGATGGGATTCCTCCACTCAAATATAATTAACATACTCTCCTAGAATTGTAGGGGCTTCTATAGTAAGACCAAGGTAGAATCCCTTCGAGACCTTATCAAATATGAGAATCCCTTTGTATTCTCCTCCAATAGACTAAAATGGAGAAATCAAAAGTTATATAAATAGGAAAAAATGTAATGCAAAACTATGGAGCCACCAAAATATCAATAGGGTTATCTGAAGACATCATGACCCTATGGGGCTAAGCACTTTGATCTTGAAGTCACTTTTTATTTAAATAATTTGTTTCTCATTGTCTTTCATAGTAGGGAAATAGGTCTTAAATTTTCTATCATCAATCTTTATATGCCAAATAGATATATGGATAAATTTGAATGCTGGAGGCATTTACTCTCCTTAAAGGATAATTTCGATCTTCCAACATGTATAGTAGCTGGGGATTTCAATACAATCCTACAAAATTCATAAAAGAGAGGAGGGAATTGTGTCAGAGATTCATTGCAGGAGATTATGGAAGATCTCATCTATGATTTGGACCTCTTTGATGTCAAACCCCCTAAGGGAAAGTTCACATGGATCAACAAAAATTATCGCCTTGGTCACATTGCATCCCTTTTCAAATATTTTCTTATCCACACCAATTTTATACTCATACCCTCACTATATCCTCCAATATCATCCTATCTCCTATCTCTGATCACAAACCTTATATCTCCCTTACCTTGTTTTCCCACAAAAATTTGGACCCATCCCTTTTCGCTTCAACCCCTTATGGTTGCACAATTCTCTAACCATTTTGATCATCAAAGAAGCTTGTAAAACCCCCATTCAAGGCTCCCCAAATTCGTTTTAGGAAAGAAAATTGTGTGCAGTCAAATTAACCTTAAAATATTGGGAAAAGCCTACTAAATTTTCAGAATTTATTTCAATCTGATCTAGGATCTTAACTGAGAGAACAACATGTACAACAAATCTACAACATGTCAATCATGGACACAATAATGCAAGCACACAAGAGACATAGAGTTTACTTGGGGAAAACCATAAAGGTGAAAAACCCCAATAACTTCCTCAGAGATAAATAGAGCAATGATACAACCAGAATACAAGAGATAGTCTTCTCCTCGCAGCAGAGCCTCCTCCTCCACAAGTGCACCACTCTCCCAAGTGTGAGTGAGAGAATAGAATGATCGAATAGAGATATTCCGATCTCTATTCGTACTAGACTTGACTTTCCTAATAACCTTTACTAGGTCGGCCTTAACTTAACCACATAACACAATGCTGACTGGGCCGACACCGAATAGGGTGGTCTAATAACCCTTTGATCCACATGGCCGACCCCCACTAGGGTGGTCTAACAACCCTTCAAGTATAAGTTATGACACTTACAATATAAATGACGACACTTCCATATAGAGGAATAATAACATCTCTATAGGAATATAAAATACATATATGAAATACATGGGTGAAATGCATTCCGAAGTTACATATACATCAACACTCCCTCTTAACTAGGAAGGTATTTCTCGACACAGGTCGCTAGCACAAGTCTTCTTCTTTGGATCATCATCAGCGAATCATCATCCTCGAATCATTGTCATCGTCACTGCTGCTGCTATCTCAATCAATCTCTGAATATACTCGTCATAGGAAGTTCTACAGAGCCAGTCCATTTTGATACTGGATGTAGGCCCACCACCTACAGGTCTTCATCATCACTGGCCATACTGTGAAAATCTCAGGACTTATTACATGCGTCACAAAACCTTGCAAGAGCATCCAAGCTGTTACGAGCACACAGCTCTACCTATCGGATCTCCCAGGGACATATTATATGTGACTGTCACAAAACCTTAAAAGAGTCTCTTGACTAGCAAGAACCCTAAAGAGCATTCGAGGCCTTTTTCATCCTTTCCAGATCTCCAGGACTTATTACATGTGACACCTACCACAAAACCTTGCAAGAGCATCCCAAGACTTATTACGGGCACACAGCCCAACCTATCGGATCTCCCAGGGCCATATTACATGTGGTCATAGAAAAACCTTGCAAGATCATCCCAGGACTTATTACGAGCACACAACTCAACCTATCGAATCTCCCAGGGTCGAATTATATGCCATAGGAAAAAACCTCGAAAGAGCATCTGCCAAATATCCCAGGGCCAAATTATATGCCATAGGAAAAACCTTGCAAGACTATCTGCAGATCTCCCAGGGCCAAATTATATGTCCTTCCAAATCAAAACCTCGAAAGAGCGTTTGCCAGATATCCTAGGGCCACATTACATGCCATAGGAAAAACCTTGCAAGACTATCTGCAAACCTCCTAGGGACAAATTATATGCTTATTTGCACAACCTGTTCCACGGCCACAAAGTATCAACCTGATACTCACCATACATCATTCTGATGTACACATGATCATCCTGATCATCATCACTACAACATCCTGCTGCATGTCATTTGGAGCAACATCCTGAAGCTCGTCATCCATGATCATCTTGATCATATAATGCATCTACCTGATGCATACCAAGTATCTACCCGATACATATCATCATACATGATCCACCTGATCATACCTGATACATATCAACATACATGATCTACCTGATTATACAATGTATCCACCTGATACATATACAGATACATGGTCCAAGCATCCAACATGATGCATATACAAAATACATACAAATGATTCAACTGATCATATCCAGCATCCAACATGATGCATATATACATAAATGATCCAATTGATCATAACAAGCATCCAATATGATGCAATGATCCAACTAATCATAACAAGCATCCAACATGATGCATATACATATACAGAGTAGTAACTGGAGCATCGTCCTGATGCTCATCATCCATGATCCTCTTGATCATCATAGAATCATCCTCTTCAGATCATCTCATCGTCCACGAAGCACAGCCCAGATGCACATCATCCAACACTTACACCACCGACATGGGAGAACACATCTACCACCATTCAGGGAAGGCTCCAGCCCTTAATTTTTCACCATGGGAGAATACATCTACCACCATGTGAAAAATGGCTCAGCAATTACATCACGACCAAGGGAGAACACATCAACCATGTTAGAAAAGCTCATGTGCATCTGCATCTTCCGGACTCATCACTTCCCTTTGGAAGGAACCTCGATCTAAAGTGCACCAAGCCTCTCTCTGAAGTACTCAAATTGCACTCTGGCCAACGGATTGGTCAATACATCTGCAACCTGCTCATCCTTCGCAACATAATCTACTTCGGCTGTACTCAGTGCTATGTAGGACTGCTTCCTGCTAAACCAAGAGATCACACCTGATCCCATAATGAAGCGGCACCCAGATGTGCTCTTCCTATCTGCAGCACTGCCTGCCCAATCTGAATCAACATAACCCTACAGGTTAAACTTTTGATTCGCATCATACTTGAGCCCATAATCAGCTGTACCCTTGAGGTACCTTGGAATATGCTTTACAGCAACCAGGTGAACATCTCTCGGATCCGTCAGGAATTGGCTCAATGTGTTCACCGCAAAGAAAATATCTGGTCTCATGTTCGTCAGGTACATAGAGGACCCAATCATCTGACGATACATCGTGACATCAACCGGATCAGATGAAGCATCACACAGAAGATTTAGGTTCGATGCCATAGGTGTGGCCATATCCTTGCAATCCATCATCCCGAACCTCTTCAGGATTTCTACTGCATACTTCCCTTGTCCAAGGGAGATTCCATCTGCACTTTGTCACACCTCCATGCCAAAAAAAAATAGAGCATCATCTCCAAGCAAGCTTCCTCTGTGTGTCAGCAATCAATCTATCCTCACCTGTTACAAACAGGTCATCCACATAGTAGTATCACTGGATTGCCTTCCTCAACCTTGTAGTGAAGGTTGGAATCCGCTTTACTCTTGGTAAATCCCAAACTGGATAGAAAGCTGTATATCCTACCATACCAAGTTCTGCACATATATGACTCCCTATCATGTGTCTCAGAACGTACACTTCTTCTTCAACTACACCATTCAAGAAAGCTATCTTGAAATCCATATGGTGTATCTTCCCTATCATCACTGCAGCCGGAGAAAGTACTGATCTAATGGAAGTGTATCTGGCTACAGGAGCAAAAGTCTATATGCTACCACCTGCAGCATGCTTGATATTGTAGCTTCTCTTGGAAGTCACTACAGACTCCCCTTCAGGTCTTGGGACTGCATCCCAAACATCTTTGTGATCGACTGGTACTCCTCGATCATGGCATTCTTCCCAGATCCTGGGAACTTCAATATCTTCAATATTTTCAATAAATAACTTTGTTGCTGAACAAATGTTGTAGTCCTTCTTTTGTAGGTGATGGTATACGATCCTTCCTACACAACAAGTTAAATTGCATGATTAGAAAACATCTCATAGTTTTCAGAACAAATTCTTACACATAAAGAAATATGTCATACAATCATGCAATTATCTTAGCCAATGCTTCAATACAACATTTATCCATATTCCGTAACTTTCTAGATGCCTTCCAATCTCTACCAGAACATTGTTAAGAGTGTGCACAACTCCTAACATGTCAGCAAAGAGGTTTCATTCTAGATAAGTAGCAATGGAATGTTGTATAGTGCCATAGGCCACTTACCCATGTATATTAGTAGTATATTGTTCATCAATGCAACTATTCTAATATGCATAATACACAACCTAATTCTAGGAACATAAGCATATACATCATTGAATAACATTATGTAAGAAATGACAATTCAAATACTTATCTTTGTTTGGTTGCTGGGTGGACTCCCTCTGAATCTTTGCAACTCCATTCTGATGTGGATTGTGAGAAGTGGTCACCTCTCTCTGAATATCTGCCTCCTTGCAGAAACTACTGAAGTGTGCTCCTTTGCTTTCTTGCAGGAACAACTAGAGTGTGCTCCCTCTTGATCTTTGCTTCCTGGATTACCTATCTTTGAACTTACATCCATCCTTAATCACTATGCATGCTTATTAGTATCATCATTGTGTTATCCTTGAGGTCTCATACATAATCACACATTTATTAGTATAATCTTAATACTATCAAAACACAATAATCTTAAACATGTATAGTCATGATCATTCACATATAATAAACATTAGTATTCTAGGTTTCAAGGAAGTCTTATTTTACTCATGCATATTCTTATTTGATCATAGGACTCTTCTGATTAGTTAAATCATCAATGCATAAACCCGTGATTACTCAAACCTATACCTTCATGATTCTTCTGGTTAGTCATATCATCAATTATGGTAAGAAACATAATATGCATACAGCCATGACTATTCAAACCTATGACTTCATGAATAATCATTATCAACAACACAACAGTATAAGATCCTAACACAAGGTAGGATTCTAGCTTGATATAGGAAAAAACATACCTGGATTAGCATGCTAGCTAGTTATGTCTAACATACCCACATAATGTCTTTTGGTTATCTTCAGTGACTTGTGCTAGTAACCTGCATGTCTCATAGGTTAACCATTGTAGGACCAAGTTATACATACCTCGGAAGTAGATCTTCTATGTGATCCATGACAATGGATGAATCTTTGTCTTCATGTCACCATGATCATATTTTCTTGAAGTAGAACATAATTTGTCTTTCTTGGTGTACCTTTTATGTTAGCGAACAACATAAACCTCATACAACATCACAATGCATTAGTACATTCATAAGTGTCAAAACCTTAATCATTGAATATCTTCTATTAAGGTGATACGACAAGTCTAGTAATTAATCAAGATTGTACTGTAATGATATGAAGACAAACATATGATAAAATTAACCATGAAACATACCTGTAAGCCATACCTATCAAGATTGCTTGTAATCTTCTTATGGAAGGCCTTAGCCTCATCTCCCTCTGAGATGGGAACTTCTTCACTTATGTAGGTGACCAATCCATCTTCTTCTAGGATTAACCCAATCCACTTGATTTGCAAGAACTAGACTTGGAGCTGGATTAGGGTTTGTCAAAGAAACCCCAAAAATTCAAACTTCCGAAAGGATAGAAATATGCACCTGGATGAGCTGATCAAGTTGATATATTCAGAATTTGAAAACTGCAAAGTTTCACCCCTCGAAATTGCCTTTTAGATTTCCGGATTCACTGGGGAGGACCCTGAATTAGGGTTTGAGTTTCCCGAAGCTTCACCCAACCAAAAGATTTGATTCAAAGATCTAAGCTTCGATTTTTCTGAGGAGCTTCCAACCGTGGTCACAGATTTCCAAAATTCCAATTTTTGCAGAAGCCCTAATTTTCCATCTTTCCGATTAAAGTCCTGAACTGGGGTTTGATCAAGCCCGGCCTTCTGCCCAACCAAAAAATCTGATCTTGGTCTCTAAATTTCTATTTTGATGAGTAGCATCCCGCCGTGGTCTCCGATTACAAAAATTCCAACTTTCTCCGAAGCCCTAAATTCTGAAAGCCATGAATGAAGGTGCTCAAAAATAATTCTGTTTGACAAAAATATGTACCTGATTGTTTCTGGTGTAACACCGAACATTTTGATTCACGAGGTATCAAAAATTTCCTCGAGATAGCCTGAACTATTATCTTTCTATCCCAATAGGTCTGACCTCAATTGGATTCTCTGAGAGAGATTTATGCTAAGTGTCGCAACGTGACTTGTTTATGGGATAATACAGGAGAGCGAAATTGTACGGCGTGCCACATGTCACTGGTTCAACTTCGGCCTCTGAAAAACTTTTCTGAGATAGTACATTCTGTGTACTACCTATCACTTTTTTCAAAATTTCATTTGGATATTCCTAGCCCAAGTTATGACCTTTTTCCCAAAGTCACCTAATTTTGACTCAGATCTGGAAGAGGCAGAAACCCTATATTGTACAGATCATAAATCACAAAGTAAAACGAATTAGAGGTTTTCCTTTGGACACAAGGTACATGGGGATATTGTCTTCGACCTGTAAAAGTTTCAGATCCGAAACCTTTTCCAAAATGTATTTTTAGCGAAAGTGCTATGATGACTGGGTTTTTCTATATCAAGCCCTAGCATCGTAAGTGCAACAAGTGTCATACATGCCATATCATGCCTTCTTTCAGGCTAGCTCTGATACCATGTTAAATTTTCAGAATTTACTTCAATCTAATCTAGGATCTCAACTGAGAGAACAACATGTACAACAAATCTACAACATATCAATCATGGACACAATAATGCAAGCACACAAGAGACACAGAGTTTACTTGGGGAACACCATAAAGGTGAAAAACCCCAATAACTTCCTCAGAGATAGATAGAGCAATGATACAACCAATATACAAGAGATAGTATTCTCCTAGCAGCAGAGCCTCCTCCTCCACAAGTGCGCCAATCTCCCGATCTCTATTTATACTAGACTTGACTTGCCTAATAACCTTTATTAGGTCGGCCTTAACTTAACCACATAACAGAAAGCTGACTGGGACGACACCCAATAGGATGTTCTAATAACCCTTTGACCCACATGGCCGACCCCTGTAGCTAGGGTTTTCAACCTAGCTTATGCAAATGAGCACCTACTAAGGAGAATGGACTCCTTAGTATTAGTTCAATAAACAGGAAATTAAAGTAATAAAACAATATGAATTCTAAACTAGCACGAGCATTAACAAACATAACAAAACATGGAAATATGGTGAAGATCTTTCCTTTTTGTATTAAAATTTTACCTCAGGTGTAGAGGTTGGTGAAGTTCTTGCAATAGTCCAAGAGGGTTGCTCCAAACTCCAACTTTGCTCCTTTCTCTTTCTCCAAAGGGTTGGGCCAAAGGGGCACTCAAGGGTGAAAGTAGCTCAAGGGTGAGCTAGGGTTTCAAGAGTGATTTTGGTAGAGTAAGGGTGTATTTGACTGTGGATATGAAATGAGGGGCCTCCATCACCTATTTATAGGTTTTTAGTGGTGGAGTGCTGGCCCATGGTTTTGGGAACCATATGGTTTAGGTCAGCTATATAGGGTTTTTTCCTCATTTTTCCCTCTTTTTCCTCTTTTTTTATATTTTTTATTCCCTTTTTAGAGGGTTTTTGCTATTTTGGAGGAATTTTGGGTTATTTTGGGGGAAAAAGGGGTTTTTTGGCCTTTTGGAGGCTTTTTTAATGGTTTTGTGGCGTTTTGGAGGCTTTTTAATGGGATTTAAGGTTTTGAAGGCAAATATGGTAGGAAATATGGACAAATGAGTCATGTAATGGGGTAGATGAGGTAGTGAGCACTTTTTGGGTGTTAACAGATTGCCCCCTGATGTGTGAGGGCAGGAGCTCATTGTATGGCCGATAGACATCATAATTCTTTTATGTTTTTCCTGGGGTGTGGAGAAGATATGAAACGAACTAGAGCCTGGAACAACGGTCCTGAACAAACTGCGAAAACTAAAAGTACATGACCTCAATAATGAATGAGGAATAATCTGAACATATGGACGAGGCAGGCATTCCCATGCTCGTATCAAGATATAGAACAAGAACAATGGGGTCCAAAAAATGGGGACCTGAAATATACATGGCCTCAAATAATGAATGAGGAAGAATCTCAATATATGGACGAGGCGGGCATACCCATGCTCGTATCAAGATACATAAAAAATAACAATGAGGCCCGAAAAGGGGGACCTGTAGGATACATAGAGAACCACTGTGTACATCATAAGGGTCCAGAGGGGACACAAATCTGGGACATACTACTGAGCTGACCATGTCTGAGCTGAAGAACTGATACACTGGAATAACCTCAGTGCGACTGAGTGGGGTACCAGAGGAACTGATGAGCTGCTGGAGCATAGTGATGGGGAGTCATATCCTCAATGGTACACTAGACTGGAACTGAACTGGGTACTCAAGGAAGCATATAACTGGATGGCTTCCAAATACAATCGCCAACGCAACCTGGACATCCACGGGAACATATAACTGGGCGTTCTGAAGTGACTCACCAATGTGCTAGAGTCGGGGGAAATCTGGGGTCTTCGACCAATAACTGAAGGGATATAAACCCTGCATGATTCTCAACGATGTGATCAAGGTGTTGAAGTCGAGCATGTGAGAAACAACCACTCGGAGAGGCAATGATGACTCCTCTCAGAATGATCCGTAGGCACTCACCACAAATGGTGATGGGTCCAAGGCGCAGGGACCTCTGGGTCTATCCTCTGGAATAGAGGGGTTGTCGTCGACAGAGGGAGACCTGCAACTAGCAAGGCAATGATGTTTCCTTGATAGGAGTGCAAGGTGGAGAACCGAAGTGTGAGAGTACTGATGGTAGGACTGTCAGACTGTGGGGGATAACTGGGCAAGTAGAGTGGGTGGACTCAAACTTCCTTTGTTCAGAGTATGATGGCGGGGGAAATCAGGAAGCATATGAAACTGACTGGTGGGAAAGGGATCATAACTGTACTGGATCAAGGATAGTGAATGGGATGAGTGATACTCAAGCTGGTGTAAAATGGCAGGAGACTGCAGAATACTCTGAACAAAGGTGACCTAATTGGGGGTGCTGCCGAGATGATCGATCATAGTGCCAAAAGGCACAAGGGGACTTCTTCATGGGTTAAGGAACTAGAAGAAGTGTGTGTAAAATGGTACTGTCGTGTGGATTTAGATGAGCCCAAGACAGTTCATGCTCATGGTTGTTTTCAATTTTAAGGAGTCTGAAAGCAATAAGAAGACTCTGAAATAATGGAATGGTATTGTCATGTGGATTTGTACGAGCCCAGGACAGTTCATGCTCGTGGTTGCTTTCACTTTTAGAGAGTCTGAAAGTGATAAGAAGACTCCAAGGGGTTGATTTTTTGTGTGTTAGTCTCCAAGGCCCGAAGAAGCATAAAATGATGCAATGAAGAACTCTTCTAGCCGGTGTGACTAGAGTATTCCTTTTTCGTAATTAGTCTACCAGGTCCAGAAAAGGGTTAAACTTATACCAGATAGATGCCCTTTCAGGTACTTTAACGAGCATGAAAGGAAGCAAGATTGCTCGGTGATCTTTTCATTGTTTTAGGAGTCAAAAAAGAGCTTAACAGAAACTCCCTAAGTGCCTTTTTCGTAAAGGACTTGTCTGGCCCGAAAAAGGGATAAAATTATACCGAACAAAAGGAATGGCCAGGCAAGGAGGAAGTGTTCAATCAAGGAACATTGATGATGACCAAGAATGAGGGTAGGGGGGAACACTGGTGGGCCTCCTTGCGGGATAATGAATGGTGGCAAAATAACGAAATAATTGCAGTATGAAAGGAGTGAATGGCTCATGTAAAAATGTGGAACAATCTGATGGCGGTCGATGTGGCGCGCAAATCGAGGCAGCAAGGTGTCAGGACACAATGTTGAAATTGTACCAAGTGAGAGCGAGAAATGATCTCAAGCATCATCATGGGCTCGAAAAAATGAATTCGATGATATAAAATATATCAAAAACGGAGAGCAGCCGAAGTGGCACGCAAACCGAGGCAATGAGTGGTGTCTAAAAAATGTTCAAAAAATGAAGTGGAAATACTAAGAGAACAAGTTTACCATCATGACGGTCTCATCATGTTGATTCCAGTGGTGGAAACGGTGCGAAAAATGGACTCCGTATGGGTTCAGAATGGCTAAAACAAGAAAAAGTCAACGGATTATAAATAGTGAGTGGGTCCAACATGACAAGTGTCATTTGGACTGGTTGACTTTGACTAGTGATCAGAGTGGAATAGAGCTGAGTTGGTGTTTCTCGGTGATCCGACCGGTCGTTTTCAGATCCGGGAGTTACAGGTTTTTTGACAAACTCATACCTGCATTTTCATTGGGTTCGGGGGGGGGGGGGGGGTAGTGGGTCCCAGGGGAGTATTTGTATGGTCCACGTGGGGTGGACCGTCGGTTTATGGGATGGAACCACGGTCGGGGACCGCGGGTTCCAGGGTGGAGCACGCGGCTGGGGACCACGAGGTTCGGGTTGGACTACGCGGTCTGGTACGCGCGTTCCGAGGCTGAACACGCGGTTCGAAACCGCGAGTTTGGATCCTAGATGTGCGGTTCGGGACTGCGACTGTAGCCCTAATAGTCGCGGTCGGAAACCACGGCAAGGGGCCCTAAAGCCACGATTGGGATCGAGCTGTTAGGGTTTCCCAGGGGGGCAGAGTTATTTCTTTGACATGAGTCTGATGAGTTCTCCTTGTGTGATGGACAGGATGCCGTTGGTGCTGTGGCAGGAGCGGGAGGTCCCGGATGAGATAGTGGAGGTCATCCGGAGGGACCGACATGTGTGGTCGACGCTGGGATTGTGCGGACTTCTGAAGTTCGCAAAGGTACCTATGATGCGTTCAGCAGCGCTGCTGCTGAACCGATTGGTGAGCTTTTGGGAGCCCGACATTTAGGCATTCAGGGTGCAGGAGGAGAGGGTGGATCTCACCCTTGCAGATGTCTACTTCCTGAAGGGTTTGCCCTGTCTGGGTAGGGTCACGGATACGCAACCACGAGTATCCGCGGATGTAGATATGGAGGATATGCAGGAGCGGTACTATGTTCTAGAGGCTAGGGTGCATAGGAATGCACT
Organism: Larix kaempferi; assembly: GCA_027924585.1. NCBI lineage: Eukaryota > Viridiplantae > Streptophyta > Pinopsida > Pinales > Pinaceae > Larix > Larix kaempferi. Next base: position 652,060 of record BSBM01001242.1, on the reverse strand, counting down.
CTGGGTGGTGGACCTATAGGAGCCAGCAATACAGGCTATTGCGGCGTGCGTGGTTCGAGTTTTGGGGTCCCAGTCACCTGAGAAGGTGTCCGGGGGCCAGATGCAGCTAGTGGAGAGGGTACTGGATGGTGTCTATTATGCATGGGGCCAGATGTTCCTCACTTGTGTTCAGCGGCAGCTGACATCGGTGAAGGAATCTGGCAAGGGATTCTGTTATGGATCCTTTCTATGTGCTTTCTTCATGGAGCAGGTACCTACACTATGGCCGCGGGTGCCGGTCAGGGCAGGAGGAATGAGGGAGCCGCGCATGGTGCGGTGGGGAGAGATGATTCGCCGCCAGGGTGGCGGTGAGGTGGGGAGGTACTTTACTCAGGAGCTCTACCTCCAGTGGCTGCAGATGCCGCTGACACTGGATGACTTTCCATACAGAGATATGGACTACACTGGGGATCCAGAGGCACCACGGGCGCCAGGACAGGCGTGGGGACCGAATGGTACATATGGTTTTTCTTGCATGTTATGGATGTCAAGGCTTATGTATGATAGTTTTTTGATATACTGTTACTGACTGATGAGTGATCTACAGATGTTGGCCCGAGACCACCACCAGGACATGTAGCGCGCAGGGGGCATGTGGTGGTACCAGCCGTACCAGGCGGAGGGGAGGTGCGTCGACGGGACGCTGAGGGGACTCTGGAGTCCGTACGGATGCTTCTAGATCGGTTGATGGTTGGAGTGACTGATGACGGGTGGCGTGACGTGGATCCAGAGGTGATTCAGGATTCCATGAGGGTGCCACGGGAGTTCCGTTCGATCGCGATCCGGGTGGCCATCTTGGCGGATAGGGGTCGGGCACATGAGCCCACAGGGGATGAGGAGCTGCCGGAGGAGGAGCGAGGGGAGGAATCGGAGGCAGCTGATGCAGGAAGTGACGCAGGGTATGACTCTCATTAGGGAGTACAGGGGACTCCCCCCCGATTTTGTAGCTACGACATGTATTCTATGAGGCGTAGGGATGTATATATATTTTTTGTATAGATGAGTACGGGGGTACTCAGGACATGTGTAGCATATTGACATTTATATTTTGATATATATATATGCACATGGATGCACCTTTTTGTGATGATGATTTAGTGTACGCACGTGGATGCACTTATGGTTTGTTATATGGTTGTACTGCACATGGATGCAAGTAGTGTAGGATGTTGGGAATGTGGATGCCCCTTGTGTATTAATGTGGTTTTATTTTTATTGCACATGGATGCAAATTTTTTGTGTGGTGATAGGCACGTGGATGCTCCTTGCAATCTTTTTTGGGTTTTTATATATTTTTATGAGATGGTATGGGATGATGATGCATGATGGAGGTTTTACATGGTGTGATTGATGTGCCAATCTAGGATATTATTAGCCATTTGATCCGCGACACTATTTTGAGCTCGGGGGACATGGGTGAATGTTATAGATTCAAATTGTCGGCTGAGTTGCTTTGTGTGCAGGAATTTTCTAAAGAGGCAAGGATCATGCACTTGGTAGCGGTTGTTGAGCTGGGAGACAAGTAGCTAGGAGTCAAGGAACACATGAAGGTGACATATGCCCATCTGGAGGGAAGCAGTTAAGAAACCGGTCACAACATCATACTCCGCCTGATTATTGGTAGCAACGCCTATACATAGTCCGTCAAGGTGAATTAATTCATGTGAAGGGGAATATAAGACCCATGCTGCAGAAGCCAGGTTGGGAGACCAACGGCTTGCTCCATTGGCGAAGCCAATGTAATGAGGTGGAAGATGGTCCATCTATGGTCATGCAAAAATGATGAATGTAAGATTGCGGTAAAAAAGGTGAAAAACAAAAAAGAGAGCAAACTGTACAATACGGACCAATGGGGCCGCGGGTTTATTTAGGGATAAAAGCGTTTAAGATACAACCCATTACGGGGGTTGCGCAAAGGGTGACCTTTTGAGTCACTTAAAATGTATGCCCCATTGCCAAGGCAGGTCTGCACGATATAAGGGCCTTGCCACATGGATGCCAACTTTCCTTTACCAGTTTTGTCATGGGCTTGGTCATAGGCGAGGACGAGGTCCCCTTCAAGGAAAGTTCGAGGGTGTACATGTTTGTCGTAACCAGATTTGGAGCGGTTCTTGGCGGTTTCAATGTTCTGGAGAGTGGCACGACGATCTTCATCAGCTTGTTCTAGTGATAGCAGACGTTGCTCGAGTGGGGAGGTGTCGGGGAGAAGCTCAACGACGATTGTGTAAAGCAGGTATCTAACACTCGATGGGGAGGATAGATTCGACACCATGAACTAAATGAAACGGGGTAAAATCGGTGGCAGTTTTGGTGGATGTACGGTAAGCCCATAAGGCAGGGAATAACATGTGGTGCCAATTGGACTTATGCCAGTCAACAGTGCGTTGGAGGATGGTTTTTAAAATTTGATTAATAGCCTCTACTTGGCCATTCCCTTGGGGGTAGTAAGCAGAGGAATACTGATGTTCGAACTTTAGGAGGGTGGATAACTCGCGCCAAATGGAATCTTCGAAGTGGGAACCATGGTCTAAGACCAACTGTTTGGGGACGCCGAATGGAGTGATAACGTGGTTGAAAAAGAAATGGGAAGCGGTGTCAGCTGTATAATTGAAGGTGGGCATAGCTTCCACCCATTTGGTGAAGTAATCAACGACGACAATGATGTACTTATGGCCATTGGCAGATGGGGGTTTACATTCCATGAAGTCAATGGCCCACTTACAAAAGGGACCAATGGTGACGACTGGGTGTAACGGAGCAGGTGGTGTCCGGGCCTTGGGGGCAAAAGGTTGGCAATTATGGCAATGCTTGAACGCTGTGATGCAGTCGATAAAGAGGGTGGGCCAGAAGTATCCGGCGCGGATGAACTTTTGGGCAGTGGCCATTCTAGAGAAATGTCTGCCGCAGGCACCGCTATGACAGTCATTGAGGATGTGTTCAGCTTCCTCGTGTGTAAGGCAACGACGAAGAATCGTGTCAACCCCTCACCGGTAAAGGACATCGCCTAAGAGGAGATATCGAGAGGCCTGATGACGGATACGACAGCGTCCATCACGACTGATGTCGGGTCGGAACTTCTGCGTGCAAAGGTACAACAAAATATCACCGTACCATGGGTCATCAGACGAGATGATGAACAAGTGATTGTCGGGTAACTCATCAAAGATTTGTGGGGATGGCAGAAGGGAGGGGAGATCGGTGATGAGCTGGGAAAGCACGAGGGCTTTGGTGCTCTTGGGGGTTCTGAAAGTGAGTTCATATTCCTAGAGGATAATGACCCATTTAGCAACGCGACCTTGCAGGAGCCGCCAGTTTAAGAGATAAACCATGGGGTTGGAGTCGGCGACAACTGTGGTATGACTGAGCAAAATGTAGTGTCGCAATTTTTGGACGGAAAAGACCACAGCTAGGGCTAGTCTCTCCTCATATGGGTAACGTAGGGGTGGTCCAGACAAGGTCTAGCTGACGTAATAAATGACATGCTCCTGGTGAGCGACATATTCTTGAACAAGGACTCCGGACACGGCATAATCAAATGCCGAGACGTAAAGGATGAAGTCTTGAGAGAAATCCGGAGGGGAGATCAAAGGGGCTTGTGTGAGAGCTTTCTTGAGGGATGCGAATGCAGCTTCTGCCTCCTCATCCCAAACAAAGGGTATGTGGGTACGAAGAAGGCGTAAGAAACCATGAACGGTAGTGGCGTAATCAGGAACGAAGCGACGAAGGAAATTGGATCGCCCCCGCAGACTCTGGAGTTGCCGGAGCGTGTGTGGAGAGGGAAGGTTTAAGATGGCTTGGACTTTCAGGGGATCAACAGCAATTCCTTTCTGGGAAACAATGAAACCCAACAACCGGCCTGCTGGAATGCAAAAGACACACTTGTGTGGGTTCAAGCGGATTTGATATTTGTGACAACGCAAGAAAACTTGCCGGAGGTCGTTAAGGTGGTCGGATCATTTCCGGGAATGAGCTGTAAGGTCGTTAAGGTAGACTAGCAGGATATGGACCAAGTCGTGAAAGCAATATGTCATGGCCTGCTGGAAGGTGGCACCAGCATTTTTGAGGCTGAAAGGCATGACGCGATAGGCAAAGGTGCCCCATGGGGTGGTAAAGGCAGTCTTGTACTGATCCTCCTTACGGATCTGAATCTCGTTGTATCCAAAAAAACCGTCCATGAAAGATAAGACTTCATGCCCCGCACACGCATCGATGAGTTTGTCAATAAATGGCGTGGGGAAGTTGTCTTTGGGACAAGCACGGTTTAAATCGTGGAAGTCAGTACATACTCTAATGGTGCCTTGTTTTTTGTTAACAGGGACTTGGTTTGAAACCCAAGTGGTATATGCGATAGGATAAATGAATCCTGCTTTGCGAAGTTTCTCAACCTCTGCCTTGACAGCGGGGAGCTTTGAAGGATGAATGGGGCGCTATTTCTGGCGAACAGGGGGTACATCGGGCCATGTGTCAATGTGGTGCTCTATAATAGCGGGGTCGAGACCAGGCATTTCGGTATAGGTCCAAGCAAAAACATCACAGAATTCTTGGAAAAGTTTTTTGTACTCTCCAATCTCATACTCACTGCAGGAGGCTCCTAAGGTAATGATTTCAAGAGCACCAGGTGGGTCAGAGATGTCTATGTGGATGACAGGTGAGATGTTGGCCATGTTACCTTCCTCAAAGGCCTCAGGAGCTGGAATAGGATCCTTAAACTAGTCGACTTTGGTGGGAAGGAAATCTTTGGACTCAATCGCAAATTGGGTAGCTGTGGTAGAGGAGGAGTCTTCTGGGAGGAAATAGGAATGATGGTGCATGTCATCCTAGGGATAATCTGGGGCAGTGAGAGCCTCTAGAATCTCCTCATCATTACGGAAAATTTGAGCTGTCAAATCGGTTGACGAGGGAATGGTAGTCGAAGAGATCATATAAATGGTGTTAATCTCGCCGGATGGGGCTGATACTGGAGGGTGGATCTCCTCAATTGTGGGGGGTGTCGTCTCAAGGTCAAAATTAGTCATCTCGTAGAGAGCTCCTCTATAATCTAGGAGATCAGGATAGTGATGTGAGTAATGGCCGTAAATACCGCATATTGCACAAGGGTGGTTGGTACACAGTGATTTATCACGAGGCTTAGGGGTTGGATCGAGTTCGACAACCGGGATGTTGGGGTCGTCGTTAAGCATTTGCATGTGTTCCTGTAATGCTGGTAAGTGTGGACATTGATGGGTCGGATGGCCTAACTCATCACACAACGAGCATTTGGGAGGAGCACGAAACACCGGGGGGGTTTTAACGGTCTTGGGAGGGGGTACAATAGTGTATGGTTGTGGGCCTCTGCCCCCAGTGGGCTTGATAAGAGGAGGGGGATTCGTAGATGATGAAGGGGTAGTGACACCAGGAGGTGGTTGACTAGTAGTGGCAATGGGTTGCACCGGTTGGAGGATGACATTTGGTGTTGGTGGGGGAACGGGAGGCAAAATATACCACACGGGTAATCCCAAGGTTAACCTGGGGAGGCTAAGAGTAGCCATAACCGGGGCACTTACTACGCCCGAGGGAGGGAATAGGAAGGGGATTGTGTGGATGGGTGTAACACCAATGTGACTAGGTACCAATGGTGGTTTGGGTAACAAGGGCGGTTGATTGTTGGGTGTTTGTGTATTGTGGGAAAGGGTACATAGGTCAGATACTTCAGTCGCAGGTGACGGGGGGGGGGAATGGATTGGAATGTTGAGGTCATCGGTGGATCTGAGTAAACTATGGGTCCCACGGAGGAAACAAACGAGGTAGTTGCACCACCAACAGGTTGTTCAACCGTGGGGAGAACATTCTCAGGTGCAGCGGGGGCATTTGGATCGTAATAAGTGAGTTGGTCAACCTTGACCACGTGTCCATCATGGGGGAACATCATGGTACAAAAAACAGATGAGGAAACCGCCCGCATGGCATACATGTAGCTACGGCCAAGTAAGAGGTTATAATCAAGTTGGGAACTAATGACCTCTATGTCAATGAGCACGGTTTTTCCAGCCAGCTGGACGGGGACATTAGCTAAGAGACCTTGGGGTTGAGCTGAACAACCGTCGTAGGCTCGCAACACAGTGGTGGACTGCTAGAGAGTAGGGGATCCCAACTTCTGCCAAACGAATGTGGACATAACGCATGTAGAGGCACCTTCATCGATGATGCACCGATGGATGACAAGATTCTGAATGGAAATAGAAACTTGGAATGCTAAAGTGGAAGGCAGGCGTGGTTCGGACTGGTCCAAATCGAAGGCCATCAGTTGTGAATCATTTGGGTCAATAGCACCAATGGCGGAGAGCAAAGTCTTGCGCTGTGAAGGACAGTTTTTTAAGACTTCTAATGCAGACATGGCTGTGGGAGACTGGGCTAAGTCATCTACAATGTTGTAATTTGACGCAGCGCGAGCATTGGGGTTATTGTTGATGCGACGAAGTGGGAAGCGAGGTGCTTTAGAGGTGCCATCTAGTGGAGCCGGAGGTATACGTAACGTCTGATCAGTGGGATGAGCGTTAGTGTTTTTGTTGGCGGGAGGGGCTTCAGGGGTGGAGCCATATTGGTTTCGACGGGTTTGGAGGTTGACATCGGTGGATGACATCATTAACAAGTGGTGGGTACTTGAATCGAACATGGGTTGATCAGGAGCGACATAAGTGATCTGTTGTTGTTGTGGCGCATAGCCTTGAGGGGGAGCCAATGGCTGAGTGTTCACTATGCCTTGGGTTGGTAAGGGGTTTTGCAGCACCAAAGGTTGCTGCTGAGGGGGCGGGGGGTTGGGTGGCGCCTGAGGAGCCGCGTGCCCTTGGCGATGGGCATCATCAGCCCAAATTTTTCGAGCTCGCTCCAAATGTGGGAAAGAATGTGTGTAGTGGCCATAGACCCCACAAATATAACAAGGATGGTTTGTTCGCAAATTAGGATTTTTGGCCTGCTTGGGCGACCGATCAGGGTTCTGGTTGGCAGGTGCCGCGTTCTTGTTGGTTGGGGGATTGGGAGGTTGACCGCCTTGGTTTGGAGGGGGGTTGTTCCCACGGTTACGGCCTTTTCCACGGTTTTGTTGGCCCTGTTGGCGCTGGTTGTTTTGGTTCTGCTGCGGATTCTGTTGGGCATATACTTGCCCTTGGGCAGCAGGTGGGTTCTAGGGTTGTGCAGGTGCGGGAGCAGGCTGCGGTGGATAATAAGTAGGGGGAGGCCGCGAAGGTGCTGAACCTTGTGGGGGTTGCTGATACGTCTACGGAGCGGGTTGGGGGTTTGCCGCAGGGGCTGCCTGTGGTGGGTAATAAGCAGGTTGGGCTTGAGAGGACACAAGAGCTGGTGCAACCTGCGAGTGGTAATAGGGTTTAGGTGCGACTGGGGGGGCGTAAGCGGGGGATGCATGACCAAAGCACTGAGGTGGACAGGAGAGTCCATGGGAGTGGTGGTGATGTGTCATGGGAGCATATGAATTGGTGGCTCCGGATTGAGATGTAGCCCGCAACAGGTTGGGGCCAGGGCTAGGACGTGCTATGGAAAAGGGTTGGGGATGCGAGGCAACACGGCCAATGATGCCGTCTGCGGCATGGGATGCCCCTGATGCATCATGTTGGGAGGAATCACTGCAAGGGGTGTCAGGTATGATGGTATATAGATAACCCGACTGGGCGTAAATGAGGTCAAATTGCTGGGCTTTGAGGATGGCCTCTTCTTCGGACTGGGGTCGTTCGGATGCCACATCCTTGGCAATGATAGGAAGGAGGGATTTTAGAAACCAATCTAAGAAGATACGGTCATCTAACTTGATTTTGCAGAGGCTGTGGCATCGACGCCACTCATGAATGTGGTCAGTGATGTGGGTAGCCGTGTTCTGTCTGCAAGACAGTAGGATCTCAACTCCCGCGTCATAGCGGACATGTAACTGGAAGAACTCACGGAAAGTTGAGGCAAGGGAAGTAAAGGTGGCATGGGTCCCATGGGGCTGCTCGATGTACCACTTAGCTGCAGAGCCAGTGAGGGTGCACTGTAACAGACGGAGGTGGACAGAGTCATCCACTATGGAGTTGGAGGAACACCATAGATGGAAGGACATAATATGGTTCTGGGGGTCCTCACCTGCCTTGCCCTCAAACTTGGGGATGTCAGAGGGGAGCTTGGTGGGCATGTGAGGCCACGTAGGGTCGTGTCTGATGGGATCGTTAGTCAGTCTAGCTAGGTTCGGAAGGTTGAGGCTAGACATGAATGGCAAACTTGTAGAAGGATGTGACATACTAGTGGGTGTGACCATGTTGGGGCCAATGCCCCCAAGTGTAGGGGCAGGGTTTGGGACGTTGCCCCCAAGTGGAGGGACGAAAGTAGTATGGGACAGTCCTGCACTGCCAAGGGTAGTGTTAGTCACTGATGGAGTGGAAATGGGTATGCCAGCTATTGGAATGGGTGCAGTGATCGGAATGGTAGATGTGGGCCCCATTGAGGGCATACCCAAATCAGGTGTGGTAGCTGGTGTGGTGGTGGATGCTCCACCAATGGTCCTTATAAAGAAAGGGGTGGAAGTCACGCCAGCCATGGGACTGGTTGGTGCAGTGTAAATGGGGTTCTCGGACTCTACCTCAGAATCAGAGGTAAAATAAGGGGCGTCGAGCTCGGGTGACGGAGTTCTATGCCGCTGACGAGTGGATTCAAGTGACAAGGCTCGAGATCTATGATGAGTGGTATCAAGTGATGAAGATCTATGTCTGTGACGGGTGGTTTCAAGTGAACCGTGCTGTGGGGGCTCGCCTCGTAGGCGTCGAGAATGTATCGGGGACTCAATGGTGACAGATGGTGTCAAGTATCTGGGGGTTGTGTTGAGTGAAAAACAGCTCAAAAACCCTAATGCAATCGAGTGTGCAAAATGAGAGCTCAAAAAATATGGCACTCAGGCCAACAACCAACTCAAAACACTTACTGTAACAGCTGTGCTACAATAAGTGGAGTATCAACAAAAATGGTCAGAATACCAACAAGTAGCAGGTTTCCTAAAAAATAAAAATGGTGGACTCACTAGAACAAAAGGAGGTAAGGGAGCATGCAAACACCTAGCTAAATAGTATTTTGACTCAACTAGACATATCCTCTGCAAGGTGATGAAATCCAAGTCAGACAATATGGATAGTAGAGCCAAGTGGCTAAAGATATCCCCCTACCGGGAGGGACACCGGGTAGTCAATCCTAGAAGAAAGGCAACTAAGATACCCCGTTCATGACACGTCCAGAAAAGGTGAATCTGCCATTTGGTTCTATCGTCGCGGTATCCCCATACAGGTAATACCCCGAGAATTGCGAAAGGTAGCCTTCGGTTACTGAATGGAGTGCGGTATTCCACTGAGGCCTCTGGAACCAGTCTGGCGACTTCAACCCTCCTAGGGGAGAGGCCCTCTGATAAATTGGTTGTGACCGTGCCAAAAAATACTAGGGGATTTTGGTTCCCTAATGGACAACAGCTATGTCTCAAGTGTAAGCAACCGAGGGGTGTTATTTGGATGCCTATCCCCCCGATCCTACCTAACTACAAAAATTCTTATGTGTTCCCCAAGTGGGGTTAGAATGTTGGTTGTGTTAAGTATTTTTTTAAGGCTCACTTGAATTAGGTGATAGAGTGTGTGAGTGTGAGATGATGAACCCAAATAAAAAGTGCCACGGGGTGGGAAACTTGCTAAAAATAACAATACTGAATTTAAACTTTGAAATGCAAAATTTTCTCTTTTTCAATTAAAATGCTGAAATTTAAAAAATATTCTATAATGGAACAAAAATAATACTGCAGAAAAGGCTGGCTGCAGGTAGGACAGATGGATGTGCAAGTGTAGAAAATATTGCAGCACAAAACAAGAAAAAGTGCAGAAAACAAACAGCGGGTCTGTGGCAAATCTGGGTGGTCGGACCGTGGGAAACAACTCAACAATCATGGATAGGTTGCGAGATTTTGGCCGAAAGATGCAGTCGGGTTGCTAGAAACAGATTGAAAGCCGCAGGCGGGTTGCAGGAAAATGGCTGAAAGCCGCAAACGGGACACAGGAAAATGGCCTAAAGACACCGTTGGGTTGCAGAAAAATGGCTGAAAGCCGCAGGCAGGACGCGGGAAATGGCCTAAAGACGCCGGCGGGTTGTAGAAAAATGGCTGGAAGCCGCAGGTAGGACGCGAAAAAATGGCCTAAAGATACCGGCGAGTTGTAGAAAAATGGCTGGAAGCCACAGGCAGGATGCGGAAAAATGGCCTAAAGACGCCGATGGGTTGTAGAAAAATAGATGAAAGCCGCAGGTGGGACGCCAGAAAAAGGCCAATAGACGCAGTCGGATCGCAACAAACAGGCTAATATCCGCAGTCGAATCGCAGGTAACAGACTTGAATCCGCCGGTAGGTCGTCGGAAACAGTCTGAGAGCCGCGGTTGGATCACAGGTAAAGGCCTCAAAGACGCGGTCGAGACGCAATTGCGAAGGGTAAAAGACGCGGTCGAGACGCAATTGCGAAGGGTAAAAGACGCGGTTTACGGCAGCCGAAAGGGACCGCCGAAAGGAAAAAACAAGAAAATATTGCAGAAAATTGAAAACGCTTAAAAATTTTAAAACTATAACCAGAAATTCAAAGGAGCACAAGGGGAGTCGCCAAAACTGTAGCTAGGGTTTTCACCCTAGCTTGTGCAAATGACCACCTACTAAGGAGAATGGACTCCTTAGTAGCAGTTCAATAAACATGAAATTAAAGTAATAAAACAATACGAATTCTAAACTAGCATGAGCATTAACAAACATAACAAAACATGGAAATATGGTGAAGATCTTTCTTTTTTGTATTAAAATTTTACCTCAGGTGTAGAGGTTGGTGAATTTCTTGCAATAGTCCAAGAGGGTTGCTCCAAACTCCAGCTTTGCTCCTTTCTCTTTCTCCAAAGGGTTGGAAATGGGCCAAAGGGGCACTCAAGGGTGAAAGTAGCTCAAGGGTGAGCTAGGGTTTTAAGAGTGATTTTGGAAGAGTAAGGGTGTATTTGACTGTGGATATGAAATGAGGGGCCTCCATCACCTATTTATAGGTTTTTAGTGGTGGAGTGCTGGCCCATGGTTTTGGGAACCATATGGTTTAGGTTAGCTGTATAGGGTTTTTTCCTCCTTTTCCCCTCTTTTTCCTCTTTTTTTATATTTTTTATTCCCTTTTTAGAGGGTTTTTCCTATTTTGGAGGAATTTTGGATTATTTTTGGGGGAAAAGGGGTTTTTTGGCCTTTTGGAGGCTTTTTAATGGGATTTTAAGGTTTTGGAGGCAAATATGGTAGGAAATATGGATAAATGAGTCATGTAATGGGGTAGATGAGGTAGTGAGCACTTTTTGGGTGTTAACAACCCCCACTAGGGTGGTCTAACAACCCTTCAAGTATACGTTACGACACTTACAATATAAATGACGACACTTCCGTATAGAGGAATAATAACATCTCTATAGGAATATAAAATACATATATGAAATACATGGGTGAAATACATTCCGAAGTTACATATACATCAACAAAGCCCTCATACTCTCCTCCAAATCAGAAAAGAACCTTGAGAATGATGGAGTTAGAAACTCTCCAACAAGAAATGGAAGAACAAGAAGTGATAGAAAGTTACTTACAGAAGGAAAGGGAATACTACAAAATTCTACATGTATATTTTTGAAAGGAAGAAGAAGATTGGAGACTTAATTCATGAAGTGATGCAGGGGCATCGGGACCTAGGAGAAACAATAGAAGTTGATTGACAGAATGAGGTCGACCAAGGGGATTTCGACGACCACTGGTGCTGAAGATTGGTAGTCGAGCGGAAGCTTTCAAAGTATAGTCAACAGGATGTGGAAGTTGAAGGAGTCGAGAGTCGACAGGATGGTCAAGATTCGACATCGACAGGAAGTGCGGTAGAGGCCAAGCATGGAGGACGGGGCAGAATTAAAAGGAAATCGTAGAGAGTAAGTGAAGTCGACAAGTTAATTCGAAGACCGACGAGGTAAAAATGGTCTATCCAGTGGAGTGAAGATCAGTAGGGAAAGACAGTGAAAAGACCAAAAACTATAGCAAATTCAGAGAAGCACTATAGTCGAGGAGATTGACCTGCAATCATTGAGGGTTGTTGAGGAAGTTATGCCAGTTAAGAAGGTGGTTGAAACTAGGACATGTGTCACCACAGGAGGAGGTTGTGCAACATTGTTAGGGGTGCTGAAAACTGCAAGATCTGTCGAGTCAGAGGCAGAGCGGTGGAAAGAGTAAGGAGGTCTCAGGGAAGCCAATAGGGCGGACCTCGGGAACAGCAGTGGAGCAGAGTAGAAGACTGGTGTGGAGGAAAAGAGTGAAGGATCCAGAGACATAATCAATATTTCTAAGAAAGGATCAAGAGGCAGAGAGGATCACACACAGAGGGTAGAAACAAACCGACAGTACAGAGTTTTGTTTATGTATATTGTAACAGGCTAAGGCCGACTTGTTTTATTTTTCTTTGTATGTAACATTGAATTTGATTCAAGTAATAGAAGCCAACTTCTTGGCATTTCCAGTTCACATATAGTCTTTGTGAGCTCATTGTGTGTTTAATGTTTGTTATTGTTAAGAAAGAGGGTTCGGCCAGACTCGCCCTTGCACCAAGTGGTATCAGAGCATCGACTTCCCGAAGATAGGAGGAATCCCGATACCTGCTTGCATAATGCCAAATGGTATTAGAGCAGAAGAATCCTGTGAGAAGGAAGAATCTGCGAAGGCATGAACAACTCTAGTTGTGGTTGGGTAGAGTTGTGCGTGCGTGGTGAAAGTCCAGTTGCGATTGGATGAAAGGAGATTTCAGATGAGGTTGAAAGAATGGCACAAATAATTGTAAATGTCTTTGGTGTAGGACGAAGAGCATGAGGCGCAGGAGTTACAGTTGATCATGAAATGTTCAACGAGTGCATGCGAACAATGAGAAGCTTGACGAATGAGGTTGAAACGATCAAAGAAATCTAGAGACGTGGATGCATTCCCGATGCACTTGACCATAGCGACGAGGAAGTCGAAGCTCAGGAAGAAGTCGAAGAAGAACTAGAAGATAAATTCATCAAGCTAATGACAGAGATTAGGGGTAAGTAAAAAATGGACGTACCTACCTACTCAGGAAGTCTGGATCCAGAAGAATTGATAGACTGGTTTAGAGAGATGGAGAAATACTTCGACATAGAGTAGATAGAGGATCCTAAGAGGGTTAAGACTGCATGTCTGAAGTTGAAGGTTGATGCCTCATTGTGGTGGGATAATGTACAGGCTGACAGAGTCAAGAAAGGAAAGGAGAAAATCAAGTCTTGGGACAGAATGGTTTCCAAGCTGAAGGGGAAGTTTCTGCCTAGCAACTATGTGATTTCCTTGTTTAGGAAGTTGTAAAACTTTCGACAGAAAGAGATGACGGTGAAGGAATACACAATAGAGTTCTATAGAGTGTCGATAAGATCCAGTCAAACCGATGAAAGTGAAGAAGCAGTCACAAGATATGTAAACGGATTGAAGTATGTCATACAGGACGAGTTGAGCTTGTTGAAGTTTAGAATGGTTGGAGAAGCCTACCAACTAGCTCTGAAGGTAGAAGAAAAGATGTCGAGAAGAACCGCATTGACTAGAGGAAGGATGACTGGTCGAGGTGCGAATACTGTTTCCATGAAGGGACAAAGTAGTGGAAACAAGAGGGAAGTCATCAAAGACATTCGATGTGCAGAAGGGATAGCGACCAGAGAGAAGGCACAAGAAAATCGACGGGATGGTCGAGAGACCCATGGTCGGGGTGCGTTTGGTCGAAGTGGTCTAGCTGAAAATAAAGGAGTTGACAGACCAACGATTTTTTTTATAAGTGTCGCGGATTGGGACACGAATCCTATGAATTCCTAGAGAATATACACATGGTGGAAGAGTCGAAACCTAGATGTCGACGAGGTGAGAAAGTCGACGAGAGGACGGATTCGAAATCCGATAGTGGCGAAGAGGGTAGAGGAAAAGGTCGAAACATGATGGCTAGGAGAAATTTGGTTCAGGATGACCAATGGAAAGAGGGGGAGCCAGCATAGCAAAAGGCCATCTTTTGGACTAGAGTGCTGATCACCGACAGGTATTGCAAGACCATTATTGATGGTGGAAGTACAGATAATTTAGTGCCAATGGAGGTCATCGACAAGTTGGGTTTGAGATGTTAGCAACACCCAAATCCATACAAGATATCCTCATTACAGAAAGGACATCATGTGAAGGTAACCAGACAGTGCATGATCAACTTTAACGTTGGAAAGCTTGAAGACAGTGTACTATGCGACGTAATCCCAATGGACGCTTGTCATCTGTTGTTATAGAGGCCATGGAAATATGATCGAAAGATGATCTATGACGGTTGAGCCAACACAATCACAGTGTCAAAAAATGGCACGCGGAGGATGATGAATCCAAAGCAGGAGGATCACGACGACTACAAGCAAGGCAGAAGAAACTGTTGGGAGAAGCGAGTGCTGATATGCTCAGCAAAGGAATTCCTAGCAAAGGAGGAGAAACAATTGGGATGTTTCTCCATCATTCCGAAAGGACCATGTGTCAAAATTTCAATAGTGGAAAGAATTCGGGTCAAAGTAAAAAATATGCTCGAAGAGTTTGAGAGCATAATAGTCAACGAGGCACCGATGGGATTTCCAGTGACGAGAAGCATATCCCATCAGATCGACTTGATTCCAGGATTGAGTTTTCCAAACAAGGCACATCATAGAATGACTCTGACAGAAGGTCAGGAACTCAATAGACAAGTCCAGGAGTTGTTGGACAAGGGATTGATCAGAGAAAGTCTGAGCCCGTTCGCAGTACCAGCAGTACTAGCACCGATGAAGGCTGGAGATTGGAGGATGTGTATAGACTCCAGAGCCATCAATAATATCACGATAAAGTACAGCTTTACATTGCCAAGGATGGACGACTTGATGGATTTTTTGAGTGGAGAGAGATACTTCAGCAAGATCGACCTGAAGAGTGGATATCACTAGACCAGGGTCAGAGAAGGCGATGAATGGAAGACAAACTTCAAGACGAAGGAAGGACTATATGAGTGGTTAGTCATGCCCTTTTGACTGACTAATGCACCCATTACGTTCATGTGATTGATGAACGAAGTATTGAAACAATTCTTGGGAAAGTTTGTCATAGTGTATCTCGATGACATCTTGATATTTAGTCGAACCAAAGTCGATCATTTGGAGCACATTCGACAAGTGTTGCAGAATCTACGGGAAGAGAAGCTAATGGTGACCCTGCAGAAATGTCTCTTTATGAAGGAAGAACTGGTGTACTTGAGATTCGTAATCTCGGGTAAAGGGTTAGTGATGGACCCAGAAAAGGTAAAGGCTATATTGGAGTGGCCAGAACCGACAAGCACGACAGGAGTGCGAAGTTTTCATGGACTTGCTAGTTTTTTTAGGAAGTTCATTAGAGGGTTCAGTCCGATATGTGCAGCGTTGATGGAGTGCATGAAGAAAGGGGAGTTTAAGTGGACAAAAGGTGCCTAGAAAATCCTTCCACAAGTTGAAGAAGAAGGTGACAGAGAGCCCAGTGTTAGATCTCCCAGATTTCGACAAAGTTTTCCATGTCGATTGCAATGTGAGTGGAATGGCAATTGGCCTAGTGTTGAGCCAGGACAGCCGACCAATTGCATTCTTCAGCAAAACATTGGACGAAGTGAAGCGGAAATATTTAGTCTATCTATGCTATCATGCAAGCATTGAAGAAGTAGAGGCATTATTTGTTGCCCAAAGAGTTTGTGTTGTACACATACCACCAAGGACTAAGGTAATTGAATACTTAGTCGAATTTGAATTAGCGACACATGAAATGGGTCGAGTTCTTGCACGGATACACATTCATGTTGCGACATAAGTTGGGCAAGTCGAACAAGGTTTCCGACGTGCTGAGTTGAAGACTTTCATTTCTAAACATGACAACAGTTCAGGCGACATGAATAGAGTCGATAAAGATGAAGTATGATACCGACAAATATTTTGCAAAAGCATGGAAGGCTAGTCACGAACCATGGAATGTCAACAGAACTCCATACTTGGATTATTTTATCCAAGAGGGATACCTATTCAAGGGACAACAGTTGTGTATTCCTAGGGGATCTGTAAGAGAGAACCTAATCTGAGAACTGCATAGTGGTAGATTGGCAGGTCATTTTGGCATCAACAAAACCAAGGCCTTGGTTGAAGAAAAATACCATTGGCCAAGGATGGCGATAGATGTTGGTAAGTGGGTATGACAGTGAAATTTCTAGTTAGCGAAGGGACAAAGTTATAATATGGGGTTGTATGCACCATTACCAATGCTGAATATCCCATGGGATCCCCTGAGCATGGATTTTGTCCTAGGATTGCTGAAGACGCAATAAGGAAATGACTCCATATTTGTAGTAGTCGAAAGATTTTTGAAAATGGAACACTTTATTCTGTGTCGGCAGACAAGTGACGCCATAAGAATTGTTCTACTATTATTCAAGGAAATAGTCAGATTGCATGGGTTTTCGAAGAGTATAACATCGGATAGAGATACCAAGTTTATGGGTCATTTCTGGAGAACCATGTGGAAGAAGCTGGACATGAAGTTGGAGTTTATCTTGGAATACCATCTGCAAACTGATGGACATACTGAGGGAGTAAACAAAAGTTTGGGAAACCTTCTGAGATGTTTCACGGCTAACAGACCCAAGCAGTGGGAGAATGTGTTGCCACAAGCATAATTCACATATAACAACTTTGTGAATCGATCGATAGGTATGATCCCATTCCAGATTGTTCAAGGTCGAATCCCACATGGTGTGGTGGATTTGGTTGCGATACCGACAAAGATCAAAAAGAGCTTGGATGCGGAAACATTCGTAGAGCATATGAAACAAGTGCATGAAGATATGCGTAAGTGCATTAAGAAGAGCAACGCGGCATACAAGTTGAGAGCCGACAGGAAGAAGAGGCTGCAGTCATTTAGTGAGGGAGACTTAGTCTATGCGCACTTGAGGAAGGATAGGTTCCCGACAGGAACATACAACAAGTTGAAGCTGAAGAAGATTGGACCATGTAAGATTTTGAAGAAGATTTCGGACAATGCTTATGTGTTGGAGCTACCGAAGGAATTGAAAACTTCTCCTACGTTCAATGTATCATATATGTATAGGTATGAAGAAGGTTCAATAAGAAGCAGTGCAAAAGTGTCAATGTCGACTGGAGAGGGAAAATTCTAGATTGATATGAAGAAGAGATCGTTGAAGAAGTGGATGAGCACGAAGTCAGATGCACAAGGAGTTTGTGGAAGAAAGAATATTTAGTTCGTTGGAGGGATGATGAGTTGAATGAGGCGGCATGGATTTCAAAGGAAGAATACAGAATACTAATGGAGCAGTCGAGTTCTTTTTCACCTGGGGATACTGATGTAGGGGCATCGATACCTAGGCGAAACAGTCGAAGTTGATCAACAGAATGAGGTCAACCAAGGGGATTATCGACGACCACTAGTGCGGAAGAATGGCAGTCAAATCCAGGAAGTCGAGCGGAAGCTATCGAAGTATAGTTGATAGGATCTAGAAGTCGAAGGAATCGAGAGTCGACAGGATGGTCAAGATGAGACATTGACAGGAAGTGCGACAGAGGCCAAGTGTGGAGGACGGGGCAGAATTAAAAGGAAGTCATAGAGACTAAGTGAAGTCGATAAGTTAAGTCGAAGACCGATGAGATAAAAAAGGTCTACGTGGTGGAGTGCAGATCAGTCGGGGAGGACAGTGATAAGATCGACAACTGTAGCAAATTCAAAGAAGCACTACAGTTGAGGATATTGACCTGCAACTGTTGAGGGTTGTTGAGGAAGTTATGGCAGTTAAGAAGGTTGTTGAAACCAGGCCAGGTGTCACCAAATGAGGAGGTTGTGAAACATGGTCAGCGGCACTGACAACTGTAGGATCCGTCGGGTCAGAGGCATAGCGATGGACAAAGTAGGGACATCTCGGGGAATCCAACACAGTGGACCTCGGGAACAACAATGGAGAAGAGTAGAGGACTGGTTCAGAGGCACAGAGTGAAGGATCCAGAGCCATACTCAATATTTCCAACAGAGGGTAGAAACACACTGACATAACATAGTTTTTTTTTGTATATTGTAACAAGCTAAGGACGACTTGTTTTATTTTGCTTTATATGTAACATTGAATTTGATTCACGTAATAGAAGCCAATTTCTTGGAATTTCCAGTTCACATCTAGTATTTGTGAGCAAATTATGTGTTTACTATGTGTTATTGTTAAGCAAGAGGGTTCGTCCAGACCCTCCCTTGCGCCATGAAGTCTATGGCTCAAATCAAGAGACTCTAACACCACCTACTTTCATAAGCAGTCATAGTACTAATTCCAAAAAAACACAATTCAAAAAATCCAACTTGATTCGAGATAGACAACATGTTGGTGTGGGTTTTGGACCTATCTAGGAAGTCTCATGGTGAATATGGACCATGTGATAATTCAACAATTGGCCCAAAACCGCGCAGAAGGAAAATTAGTTAGGAGTGTTGTCCACTTTGTAACGAGCTCCACCCATATATTAATGTATAAATATGTAGGAGATATGAGGGTAGAAAGTGTCTGAAGAAAGTGAACCTATCTATTTAGATAACAGATAGTGGCTATTGTGTGGGTAATGTTGGTAGTTGAAGACTGTGTATCAGTGCGCTCTGCGCAAGCTATGCAGAAATGTTCCAATTTTAATTAGGAAAGTCTAGTTGTAGTACTCTTTATTTATTTTGAATGTGATGAATGTTTGTTTCTGTTGTGCATAGTTAAGTTTATGTGTTATTATTACTTATGTTAATGTTGAATAATGATATGATGTGCGCTAAATGAAATAATAATGGATATGTTGAACTCTTGATTCACATCCCTTCAACACTGTAGAAACTTGGTTCCTACAGTATCCTCTGATACCTTGGGTGAGAATTCATCTATTTGCAGGTGATTTCAAAAGGGACGGTGTCTAGGGTTTTGTTGGTGTGATTTATATTGAACCTTGGGTCTTCCCATGTGCCAACAAATGGTTCTCTTGTCAGTATATATATTTTCACTAGAAAGGATGTGAGATTTGAGGAAATGTTTTCTAGAGACCAACGAGAGAAGAAATAGAAGAGTGGATGAAACAAAAAGAGTACCGGTTCACAAGGGAACATAATAAGCACCTCTAGCTCAGTGAAGCAGAATGGTTACAGAGTTGACTACCAATTGGATAGTATCTTGAAAGGGTATGTTGTAGATTTTTCCGTAGATTATAGTAAGTACTACAACACCTCAGAGAGGGAGTTCTTTAAGGATCAGCACAGAAGATATTTGAAGTTGTTGAATACCTAGATTAAGATGTTATTGTTCGAAAATGGAATGATGATATTGGAATTAGATCATCCTAGCAGTTAAGCACTTATGCACACAGTTGGGAACTCGGGGCTGAACATGGAATGATCTGGATGAAGGAGCGAATGAATGAGGAAAGGATGACCTGAGAATGTTGAGGAGAGAAGAGGATGTGATAGTATAAGAGATGGGGCTACTGTGTGGAGGAAAAATATTTCAGAAAGAAAGTAGGAATAAGACTGCGGCTAAGGTAGAGAAGCAACACAGTGAGTATCGAGAAAGATATTTCTGCAGAGGAGTCTATTTTGAAGGATTTTCTCACCCAAAGGAAGAAGAAGACATAAATCTCAATCCATCTAAAGGAGGTATCCCTATCCAAGTCGGGATATGCTTTGAACCCATGACCTGTTAACAGACAATCCACTTGACTGGAGGCGAGCCGGATCTCCCTAGCTCAATACGAGTCTAGAACAAATAAAACAGACTACAAATGTGTTTCCTAGATCTACTTAAGGATCAAGTACTAGATGTCTTACCTCTTTGATTCGCTATCCTTTCTCCCTCTATGTTGCTCCATGTCTCACAGTCGTCAGATCCAAGCTGCAAGACCTGTCAAGACACAGAAAAGAAAAACGAGTAAAGAGCATCTATACAATAAGAGATCTATGTAAACAAAGCAGGTAAACAACACAACATCAGCATACATAAGAGACAATATTGGTGGAAAGCATTTGTATTACTACAAATAGAGGAGTACATGATAGAGATATAGAACTACAACCAATGACTTAATGTAGCAGCCCTTCTCCACCCAAGCCAATTGCCAAGCCCTTCCAAGGAAGCATGAGAGTCTCCAAGAGGTGAGTGAAAGTGTCCAAGAGAGATTTCACGAGCATGTAGGTACCATAGTCTTCCTCCCTTTGGTACGGGAGTGAGCCTCACTTATATAGGACTAAGTGGATAGGGAAATGGATAGAATAGGTTGAGAGATGGTAGGAGAGAGATAGGGGATCTTCCCAATAGGTTAGGGGTCGAGTACCATCTCTCCAAGAGATCAGGGATAAGCCCCCACAAAGGCAAGTTTCGAGAAGGATCTAGAAATGGTTATTTTTTCCCATTAACAGACCTCGTCGCACCTTGCTAAAGAGTAACCTGTGATGTCGCATGTTGCTAGTGTGCAACCTGCGACGACCTCTCAAAAGGTTGTGCAAATTGAGATTCAATCTTCCCAAATGATCAATCAGTCCAAGTGACTTCAGGGATGTACACACTAAATCAAGATGATGGGTAGATTTTAGGTGTATCAGAATGCCCCCCAAAGCATGAAGCTGTTAAGGATGTACAGGTGAAGTGCTTTGATAGAAAAATTGGCAAAAGGCTTGTCGGATGAAGGACACTGCTGTAGTACAACTGACTCTGAACTAACAATCTCAAATGTAGTACAACATGGCTGTCGACTGATACATTGCAGATCCATGGTAGTAATGACCGACTGAACACAATCATGGCTACTAGACACAAGCGTAGATCCATGATGAGATGATAACACAGTCACGACCAATACAAAAGTGGATCCGTGTAATATGACTTAATACAAACTCCATCGCAACCTCGGTAAAAACATGACTACCTAGGGTCTTCAATCTAAACCCACAATGATATGAATCTATCCATGTGATTACAAATGTCTTGACGTCGAACATGGTAGAAACCACTTGATTACCGGTCATTGATGTAAACCGTTAACAAGTGCGAGGGAGATCACCATTAATGTCAATGATTCCCAAGGTATCACAATACATATCATCAAGCGTGAATAAATGAGTTGAAGTTGAACGCAAGATGAAATCTTTCAATCAAGAGTCGATGATGTAAACTCATGATGAAAGCAAGGTAACTTGCCATTGAGGCATGCAGGGCCAAGGTACTTGGTTGGTTTCTAGATTCAATCCTTGGATGATGTGTTGAAGTTGACAAGGATGAATCCGTCGAAGGAGGGCTAATGAATCCCCCATCAATCGACATGAAACACGACAAAAGATGTGTAGAGTGGATCGGATTGTACAATAACATGTGAGACTGACGCAAAGTAACAACGACATGACGACGTGTGTACTGACTACAAAATGATGAGTGATGAATGTGTTCTTGAACATGGGCATGGCATGACTTAGCAGTATTGACATGAGAATGATGCACAATTCTAATGCAACTTATGATGGAAGCTTTCTCCGAACGACTCAGAGGAGTAACAAGACTGAGAAAGCAAGCGGGGACTCATACACAAACAGATGACCCAAGTATTGTATGCAATGAAAACGAGTGCCATGTTCAAGAACAACTATATGCTGCCACTAAAGTATGTAAAACAAACACTTTCCTTTTTCCCCATCATCAACGATGAGTGCCTCATGTGTTTTTTATGATCTTGATGAGGGTAACCAGATGCTTGGTATATCTCATCTCATAGATGAGTCCAATCCCAAATATTTTCTGAACCTAGGATAAGAGGGGTTCATCCCATGATGGGCCCTTCAATGTGAAAATTTAATGAGTCCATAGAAGGAAAAATCGGTCGTCATTTCATATTTAGAGAGTTTGAAAAGAACTAAAGAAGACTCCAATGGTCCTTTTTCGTAAAGTTAACCTCATCGCCCGAAAAAGGGTAAAACAACGTGGGAGAGGACTCTTCCAGTCATGATTGGCTGGAGTATTCCTTTTTTGTAATTAGTGCCTCCTGGTCCGAAAAATGGGTAAACTATCACCAGGAAGATGACCATTCAAATACTTTAACAAGCGTGAACATGACAAGTTCGCTTAGCAATATTTTCAATTTTAGGGAGTCTGAAAAGAGCTTAACTATTGACTCCGGGGGGTGTCCTTTTTCGTGGAAGTTTAACGAGCCCAGAAAAGTGATAAATCATAACTCGGTACTTGTTCTCATGATTTGGTGAGTACGATAACAAACGAAGAGTAAACTCATCCTCATGCAATTAATGCGACTAACCAAAAATAATAATGACAAAACATTCAAAGGAATGTTCATACCTGTAATTACCGTTGGTAATGTGAGAAACATTATGAAAGACCACTTTACGACTCCTGTACAATAGAAAAAGTGTCAAATAGCCCAAATATAACGACAAATGGTCAAAACTATAATAAATGGCCCAAAAGCATCAAAATATTTGAAAAGGAATATTCCATTTCATTCTATAAATAGAAATATAGGCCAAGAATAGAAACATTACTCAAATTGCCAATTTGGGTGGAGAAGTACCAATTTGGAGCCCAAACTTCCATCGTCGATTTCGGGAGCTACGATCCGCCATTTCACCAGCCGTCCGAACCAGGTAGGCCTAAATCTCAGCCAACAACTTTGTAGTGGTTTAGTTTTTCCATTTTTATGCATTTTTCGAGTTTTTTTATGGTTTGGAGTGGGGCCAATGCACCCTCGGCTCGTCGCAAGTGGCCCTTTTGGGACTCGCAACGAGCCTAGGTCGTCGCAAGTCTCGAAAATGGGACCGGTGACGATGTCGTGCTGTATTTGATGGTAGCTTGCGACGACAGAAACTTCAATTCCAAACATCAAATATATCCCAAAAAATAAGCTGATGCCAGTTGGAGAAAGTCCTAACATGTTTTAAATGCTCCTTTTGGCAGGTTCCCAACAAGCAGAGATGGTTTTAGAGTGGAGAGAAAGAGAACATGAGTTGGAAGATGAGCAAGCCGCAAATGATCCACAATGTGTGGCTGCTTTGCGAAACTGTGGGTTTCTCAAATTCTTTCAAGTACAGGGGATGAGAGCCCAGGTGCCGTTCTTGACACACATGCTTCAGTGTTGGGATGCAGCCCAACAATACTTCGTCATAGGTGAGCACATCCTCAACATTGACATTGAGGACATATACTTTCTAATCGGTTTGTCCTGAAGAGGGGACGTGGTACAACTCACTGGGACCAGGGCCAGTGATCGTACAGTAGAGGACATGGTGTCACAACACTGTGTTGCTACTTCTCGTCCTTCGAGTGGGAAGATACTCATCCGAGATGTTGTGAGTCGTCCACTGAGGACTGTACTGCTTACTATTACCAGGGTGGTGGGTAGCCAAGCTCCACATATAGCTATTCAGACCCAGATGTTATATGCGGAGGACTATATGTCCCCCATGGTCTTCAACTGGTGCGAGGGTCTCCTCGCAAAAATCCAAGCTCAGCTGACCAAGTGTTGGCGAGGGGATCTTAAGCAGTTCAGGTATGGTTCTATCATAGTGTCGTTCCTCTTGGAATGGGTTCCTCTCCGGCGCCCGCGGGTGATAGTGGATGACAGGGATCTGAGAGATCCACATATGCTCGGGTGGGCAGAGCTGATGACCCGCCATGGTGGGGGTCCCATCATCACTTTTGGTCCTAATTTTTTCAGCTGGCTAGAGGACCAGATGCTTATGGTGGAGGACTTTCCTTACAGTGGCATAGACTTTCGGGAGGATCCCGACTTGGCGCTGCCAGAGGGTGCATCATGGGTTGATATCGGTAAGAACAAAAACCCTTGTATTTTTATTTTTTGTGAATTATATTTTTTTTTGATGTAGTGCTGACAAGTACATTGTGTGTGCAGATGTTGGCCCTGTACGACCAGTGGGTCTCTCCCTTCTGGCGAGGAGAGACAGAGGCGAGGAAGTAGTGATTCGTGTCGGTGCACATGCCACCATCTAGGAGATGGAGGAGGTGTACCGGAACTTGTCAGAGCTGACTATGGAGGTTCCAAATCCTGCTATCGATGACCTTCTGAGGCCCATGCAAAGATTTGGGGTTGGAGCGTCTATGCGCTTCAACGCCTTGCTCCGCAAGGTGGTTCGTACTGTGGACTGCTTCCTTACACAGCGACAGAGAGCTGTGCAAGTCAGGGGTGTGCGGATCAGGCGTGGTGCCTGAGACACTTTTATACTTGTACTTGAGAGCTTTAGAAGCCTCGGATTTTTGTACTTACTGAAAGCTTATGATGCTTCAGATTTTTGTAGAGACTCACTGAAAGCGAGTGTGCCTCAGATTTTGTACCAGCACTACTTTTGAGTGATTTATATATATTATCGGTGATTTATACATTATGTGTCTTTGAAATGATTAGTGATGTCATCTCGTTTACATGTTTGCTTCTATACATTATATTTACATGTTATGAATGCTTTTACATATTATGATTATTATGTGTGTGCAATGTACCAATCCATGATGAAATTGGCCATAAAGTCAGCAATTGTGTTCAACTCTCGTGGAATGTGCAGGTATTGAATGGATTCAAATGACCTTTCCAAGAGGCGTACTCGTCTAAAGAGACGGAGTAGAGTAGGATCACGGACAGCGTAAATCCGGTTGAGATGAGAAACCGCTAATTGAGAATCCATATGGATGACAATGTGGTCCATACCCAAGGAAATGGCATCGATCAGGGTTCCGATTACAGCCTGATATTTTGCGGCATTGTTGGTCGCAAACCCTAGACAATTTCCTCCTGAGCTAATGAGCTCACCTATAGGGGAATAAAGTGCCCAGGCTGTCGAAGCAAGGTTACAGGTATGCCGGCTGGCACCGTCTGTGAATCCATAACACATCACCATCTGCACACGCAGATAGAACATGGTGTAAGGAGCGGAAAACAAGATCTAAGACACTCGAAAAATAAAATGCGTCACACAACACAAAAACATGCCATGTACAGTATATACAAGTCAGTCTATGCATGAGAAATCAAGCATAGTATCTCTTTAGGTAAATCCCATTGTGGGGTTCACCCAAAGAGATGCCGTCATAATCTTTGAGCTCGTAGGCTCCTTTTCCCAACACATGTTTAATGACGTAATGTCCATGCCACATGGACTCGAACTTCCCAGCTCCTAGCTTATCGTGCTTCTGGTCATAAGTGAGGACCAGGTCACCCTCGTTGAAGATACGAAGTTCGACTGACTGATCGTACTGGGCCTTGATGCATTTCTTATGTGCTTCGTTAGCAAGAGCAGCATCGCGGCAGGATTCATCAAGCTTAGCTAAGTACAAGAGTCGTTCTTCCTCAGCAGTAGTGTCAAGAAGAAGTTCTACAGTGAGTTGAAGAGACGGAATTTCGCACTCTATCGGTAAAATAGCCTCCAATCCATATACCAATTGGAAAGGAGTGAAGCCTGTGGCGGTTTTAACGGTAGTTCGGTAGGCCCATAATGTTGAGAAAAGCATATTGTGCCAGTTGGACTTTTGTGTCCCTACCATCCTTTGGATCATAGTTTTCAAGACCTTGTTAATGGACTCGACTTGTCCATTGGATTGCGGGTAGTAGGGAGTTGAGTTTTCATGGCAAAAAACCAACCTGTCGCTCAATTCAGCAACCATATGGTTCTGAAAGTGAGAACCATGATCGGTGACTATAGCCGGAGGAACTCCAGACTGTGCTATTACATGGTTGAACATGAAGAGTGCGGTAGTTTTGCCGTCATTTTGGTATGTAGGCATAGCCTCGGCTCACTTCGTAAAGTAATCCACAGCTACGATGATGTAACTATGCCCCTCGTTCGAGGTAGGTTTACAATGCATAAAATCTATGCCCCATTTTGCGAATGGGCCAACGGCAATAACCGGATGTAACGGGGTAGGATGTGTGCGCTTCTTCGTATGGAAATGTTGGCAAGGAGGACACTTCTTAACGGCCTCAATACAATCCTTGAAGATAGTAGGCCAGTAGTATCCTGCACGCAAATTTTTTTGGGCAGTAGCCATCCCAGAGAGGTGACCGCCACACACCCCAGCGTGACAGTCATTCAGAACGCGTTCGGCTTCCTTGTGTGTTAGACAACGTTGAAGAATGGAATCGATGCCACGGCGATACAAAGTATCAGTTATGATCAAGTAATACTTTGCGTGGTGGCGTATCTTACGACAATCGTCGCGAGATAGTTGAGGATCGAAGCGTTGGGTCTGAAGATATAACAGAATATATCCATACCATGGGTCAGACGTACTGATGAGAAACAATGTTTCATCGGAAAACAAATCATTGTGCTCTACTTCTACATCAGAACGGGGGAGGTCGCAAATGAGCTCAGTAAACACCAAAGGCTTCTTAGACTTAGCCTTTTCGAAAAGAAGATAAAATTCTTGCAGTATCACAATCCAGCGTGAATACTTGCCCCTAAGTACTTGATGTGTCAGTACGTGGTACATGGGATTCGAATCGGCGATGATGGTGGTGGTGCAGAGCAGGATGTAATGACGGAATTTTTGGATGGCAATGACTACCGCGAAAGCAAGTTTTTCGACATGTGAGTATCTAGTTTCGGTGTCAGTGAGACCCTTACTCGTATATTATATCACATGTTCCTGAGCGTTTTGATCTTCCTGTACAAAAACCATGGCGATAGTGGTAGCAGAAGTGGCGAGATACAAAATGTAATCGCGATAATAATTAGGCGGTTGAAGCACGGGGGCATGTGTGATAGCATGTTTGATACTATCAAAATATTTTTGAGCTTGGTCATCCCAAATGAACGGGACGTCCTTCTTAAGCAGTTTCATGTATCCCTGAGTCTTCTCCGTGAAATTACAGATAAAACGTTGTAGATAAGTCGCCTTCCCTTGGAGACGCTGAAGTTCCGTAACATCAGTAGGAGGTGGTAGGTTGATGATGGTCTCCACCTTCAAGGGATCAATGTGGATCCCATCTTTTGAGACAATGAATCCTAAGAGGCACCCGGACTCGACACAAAAGATACACTTATGAGGATTGTAGCTAGGGTTTTCACCCTAGCTTGTGCAAATGAGCAACTACTAAGGAGAAGGGACTCCTTAGTAGCAGTTCAGTAAAATAGTAACTACTCTAAACATGTGCATAAAACAGAAAAGACAAGATAATAAAAATGGTTGTTGTATTGATTATACCTCCAATGTGAAGGTTGGTGAAGCCTTTACAGCAGTCCAAGAGGGTTGCTTCCAAGCTCCAATTTTGTTCCTTTCTCTTTCTCCAAAGGGGTTTGGAAATGGGCCAAAGGGGCACTCAAACGTGAAAGTAGCTCGAACGTGAGCTAGAGTTTTAGGAGTGATTTTGGCAGAGTAAGGGTGTGTTTGACTGTGGATATGAAATGAGGGGCCTCCATCACCTATTTATAGGTTTTTAGTGGTGGAGTACTGGCCCATGGTTTTGGGCACCATATGGTTTAGGTCAGCTGTATAGGGTTTTTGCTTCCTTTTTCCCTCTTTTTCCTCTTTTTGTATTTTTTATTCCATTTTTAGAGGTTTTTTTCTATCTTGGAGGAATTTTGGATTATTTTTGGGGGAAAAGGGGTTTTTTGGCCTTTTGGAGGCTTTTTTAATGGTTTTTTGGCCTTTTGGAGGCTAATATGGTAGGAAATATGGACAAATGAGTCATGTAATGGGGTAGATGAGGTAGTGAGCACTTTTTGGGTGTTAACAGATTGCCCCCTGATGTGTGAGGGCAGGAGCTCATCGTATGGCCGATAGACATCATAAGTCTTTTATGGTTTTCCTAGGATGTGGAGAAGAGAAGAAACGAACTAGAGCCCTAAACAATGGTCCCGAACAAACTGCAAAAACTGAAAGTACATGACCTCAATAATGAATGAGGAATAATCTGAACATATGGACGAGGCGGGCATTCCCATGCTTGTATCAAGATATAGAACAATAAGAACAATGGGGTCCAAAATATGGGGACCTGAAATATACATGGCCTCAAATAATAAATGAGGAAGAATCTCAATATATGGACGAGGCGGGCATACCCATGCTCGTATCAAGATACATAAAAAATAACTGTGAGGCCCGAAAAAAGGGGGACCTGCAAGATACATAGAGAACCACTGTGTACATCATAAGGGTCCATAGGGGACACAAATCTAGGACATATTGTTGGGCTGACCATGTCTAAGCTGAAGAACTGATACATTGGGATAACAACAGTGCTGCTGAGTGTGGTACCAGAGGAACTGATGAGCTGCTGGATCATATTGACGGGGAGTCATACCCTCAATGGTACACTGAACTGGAACTGAACTGGGTACTCAAGGAAGCATATAACTGGATGGCTTCCGAATACAATCGCCAACGCAACCCGGACATCCACGGGAACATATAATTGGTCATTTCGAAGTGACTCACCAATGTGATATAGTCGGGGGAAATCCGCGGTCTTCGACCAATAACTGAAGGGATATATACCCTGTGCGATTCTCAATGATGCGATCAAGGTGTTGGAGTCGAGCATGTGAGAAACAACCACTCAGAGAGGCAATGATGACTCCTCTCAAAATGGTCCGTAGGCACTCACCACAGATGGTGATGGGTCCAAGGCGCAGGGACCTCTAGAATAGAGGGGCTGTCATCGACAGAGGGAGACCTGTAACTAGCAAGGCAATGATGTTTCCTTGATAGGAGCGCGAGGTGGATAACTGAAGTGTGAGAGTACTGATGGTAGGACTGACATACTGTGGGGGATAATTGGGCAAGTAGAGTGGGTGGACTCAAACTTCCTTTTTTCAGAGTATGAAGATGGGGGATGATCGGGCAGCATATGAAACTGACTGGAGGGAAAAGGATCACAACTGTAATGGATCAAGGATAGTGACTGGAGTGAGTGGTACTCAAGTTGGTGGAAAGTGGCAGGAGACGGCAGAATACTCTGAACAAAGGCGACCTTACTGGGGGTGATGTCGAGATGATCGATCATAGTGCTAAGAGGCACGAGGGGAATTCTTCATGGGTTAAGGAACTAGAAGAAGTGTGGTTAAAATGGTACTGTCGTGTGGATTTATATGAGCCCAAGACAATTCATGCTTGTGGTTGCTTTCAATTTTAAGGAGTCTGAAAGCGATAAGAAGACTCTGATATAATGGAATGGTACTGTCGTGTGGATTTGTACGAGCCTAGGACAGTGCATGCTCATGGTTGCTTTCAATTTTAGAGAGTCTGAAAGTGATAAGAGGACTCCAAGGGGTTGCTTTTTCGTGTGTTAGTCTCCAAGGCCCGAAGAAGCATAAAAGGATGCAATTAAGAACTCTTCTAGCCGGTGTGACTAGAGTATTCCTTTTTCGTAATTAGTCTACGAGGTATGGAAAAGGGGTAAACTTATACCAGATAGACGCCCTTTCAGGTACTTTAACGAGCATGAAAGGAAGCAAGATTTCTCGACAATCTTTTCATTGTTTTAGGAGGCAGAAAAGAGCTTAATAGAAACTCCCTAAGTGCCTTTTTCGTAAAGGACTTGTCCGGCCCGAAAAAGGGATAAAATTATACCGAACAAAAGGAATGGTCAAGCAAGGAGGAAGTGCTCAATCAAGGAACATTGATGATGACCAAGAACGAGGGAGGGGGGGAACACTGGTGGGCCTCCTTGCGAGATAATGAATGGTGGCAAAATAACGAAATAATTGCAGTATGAAAGGAGTGAATGGCTCGTGTAAAAAGGTGGAACAATCTGATGGTGGCCGATGTGGTGCGCAAATCGAGGCAGCAAGGTGTCGAGACACAATGTTGAAATTGTACCTGGTGACAGCGAGAATGATCTCAAGCATCATCACGAGCTCGAAAAACTGGATCCGGTGACATAAAAAAGTGTCAAAAACGGAGAATGGCTGAGGTGGCACGCAAACTGAGGCAATGGGGGACTTTTTGGAAAAAATACCCAAAAAATCTGGGGGTGAGAGTGAGAAATGATCTCAATTATCATCACAGGCTCGAAAAAATGAATTCGATGATATAAAGTATATCAAAAACGGGCTACGGCCGATGTGGCATGCAAACCGGGGCGACAAGGTGTCGAGACACAATGTTGATATTGGTTCCGGTGAGAGTGAGAAATGATCTCAAGCATCATCATGAGCGTGGAAAAATGAATCCGATGACATAAAATACGACTAATACGGATAACGGCCGATGTGGCATGCAAACCGAGGCGACGAGGGGCATGGGAAAAATGCCCTAAATTTTTTGGTGAGAATGAGAAATGATCTCAAGCATCATCACGAGCACGAAAATATGAATCTGGCAGTGCAAATGGTGCGAAAAACGGAGGTCATAAGGACTCCGGAATGGTCAAAGGAAAGAATTAGGTTAAAAAATGGCTACAAATAAAGATAAGCCCACCAAGCGAAGGATGTAGTGGTGGGGAGAAATGATGGCCCGCGGGGGCAAAATACTAGGCATATCAAATCAAATCAAATATACAAGTGACACGTGACCTCAAAAATGGTTGAGATCACAAATGTGAAAAAGTGAGCAGGGTTAATGACCTTCCCCCATGCTATGTGCATAGGGTTTGTGATTATGGATCACATATGTGTCGGTTTGAACGATGGGTTCATTGATGTGTTGATATAGATGTGATGGGGTAGGGTCAAAATGATTGATCATGCCCCCTATCCTAGGGTCGAGGTAATCTATTATGCCCCCTAACTCAGAGGTGTCAATGTGGTGCTCGATGATAGCGGGGTCAAGACGAGGCATTTCGGTGTAGGACCAGGCAAAGACATCACGAAACTCTTCGAAAAGTTTTTTGTATGCTCTGATCTCATCTTCACTGCAGGAGGCTCCTAAAGTGATGAGTTCAGGGGCACCTCCTGGGGCAGAGATATCAATTTGGATTGTGGGTGAGATGTTGGCCATGTTACCTTCCTCGAAGGCATCAAGAGCGGGAATGGGATCCTTAAAGCAGTCGACTTTGGTGGGAAGGAAATCTTTAGACTCAACTGTCAATTGGGTGGCTGTGGTGGAGGAGGACTCGTCTGGGAGGAAATAGGAATGATGGTGCATGTCTTCAAAGGGATAATCCGGGGTAGTGAGAGCCTCTAGAATCGCCTCATCATTGCGGAAACTTTGAGTTGTCAAATCGGTTGATGAGGGAGTGGTAGTCAAAGAGAACATATAGATGGTGTTAATCTCTCTGGATGAGGGTGATACTGGGGGGTGGATCTCCTCAATTGTGGGGGGTGCCGTCTCAAGGTCCAAATTATTCATCTCGTAGAGAGCTACTCTGTAATCTGGGAGATCAGGACAGTCGTGTGAGTAATGGCCGTAAATACCACATATGGCACAAGGGTGGTTGGTACGCAGTGATTTATCACGAGGCTTAGGGGTTGGATCGAGTTCGACAACCGGGATGTTGGGTTTGTCGTCAAGCATTTGCATGTGTTCCTGTAATGCAGGTAATTGTGGACATTGATGAGTCGGATGGCCTAACTCGTCACACAACAAGCATTTGGGAGGAGCACAAAACACGAGGGGGGTTTTAACTGTTTTGGGCAGGGGTATAGCAGTGTATGGTTGTGGGCCTCTGCCCCCAGTGTGCTTGATAAGAGGGGGTGGATTCGTAGATGACGAAGGGGTAGTGACACCGGGAGGTGATTGACTAGTAGTGGCAATGGGTTGCACCGGTTGTAGGACGACATTTGGTGTCGGCGGGGGAACGAGAGGCGAAATATACCACATAGGTAATCCTAAGGTTAACCCGAGGAGGCTAAGAGTAGCCATAACCGGGGCGCTTACTACTCCCGAGGGAGGGAATAGGAAGGGGATTGTGTGGATGGGTGTAACACCAATGTGACTAGGTACCAATGGTGGTTTGGGTAACAAGGGTGGTTGATTATTGGGTGTTTGCGTATTGTGGGAAATGGTACATAGGTTAGATACTTCGATCGCGGGTGACGAGGGTGGAATGGATTGGAATGTTGAGGTCATCGGTGTATCTGAGTAAACTCTGGGTCCCATGAAGGAAACAAACGAGGTAGTTGCACCACAAACAGGTTGTTCAACCATGGGGAGGACATTTTCGGGTGCAGCGGGGGCATTGGGATCATAATAGGTGAGTTGATCGACCTTGACCACGCGTCCATCATGGGGGAACATCATGGTACAAAAAACGGATGAGGAAACCGCCTGCATGGCATACATGTAGCTGCGGCCAAGTAAGAGGTTATAATCAAGTTGGGCATTGATGACCTCTATGTCAATGAGCACTGTTTTACCAGCTAATTGGATGGGGACATTAGCTAAGAGACCTTGGGGTTGAGCCGAATGGCCGTCATAGGCTCGCAACGCAGTCATGGACTGCTGGAGAGTAGGGGATCCTAACTTCTGCCCAACGAATGTGGACATAACGCATGTAGAGGCACCTTCATCGATAATGCACCAAGGGATGACAAGATTCCAAACGGAAACAGAAACTTGGAACGCTAAAGTGGAAGGTAGGCGTGGTTCGGACTGGTCCAAATCGAAGGCCATCAGTCGTGAATCATTTGGGTCAATAGCACCAATGGCGGAGAGCAAAGTCTTGCGGTGTGAAGGACAGTTTTTTAAGAGTTCTAACGCAGACATGGCTGTGGGAGACTGGGATAAGTCATCTACAATGTTGTAATTTGACGCAGCGCGAGCATTGGGATTATTGTTGATGTGACGAAGTGGGAAGCGAGGTTCTTTGGAGGTGCCATCTAGTGGATCCGGAGGTATACGTAACATCTGATCAGTGGGATGAGCATTAGTGTTTTTGTCGGCGGGAGGGGCTTCAAGGGTGGAGCCATATTGGTTTCGACGGGTTTGGAGGTTGACATCGGCGGATGAAATCATTAACAAGTGATGGGTACCTGAGTCTAATATGGGTTGATTAGGAGCGGCATAAGTGATCTACTGTTATGGTGGCGCATTTCCTTGAGGGGGAGCCAATGGCTGAGTGTTCACTATGCCTTGGGTTGGTAAGGGGTTTTGTAACACCAAGGGTTGATGTTGAGGTGGTGGGGGATTGGGCGGCGCCTGAGGAGCTGCATGCCCTTTGCGATGGGCATCATCAGTCCAGAGTTGTCGAGCTTGCTCCAAATGTGGGCAAGCATGTGTGTAGTGGCCATAGACCCCGCAAATAGAACAGGGATGGTTTTTTTGCAAATTAGGATTTTTGGCCTGCTTAGGTGGCCGATCAGGGTTCTGGTTGGCAAGTGCCGCGTTATTGTTGTTAGGGGGATTGGGAGGTTGACCACCTTGGTCTGGAGGGGGGTTATTCTCACGGTTACGGCCTTTTCCACGGTTTTGCTGGCCCTGTTGGCACTGGTTATTTTGGTTCTATTGTGGATTCTGTTGGGCATACACTTGCCCTTGGGCAGCAGGTGGGTTCGGGGGTTGTGCAGGTGCAGGAGCAGGCTGCGGTGGATAATAAGTAGGTGGAGGCTGCGCAGGTGCTGAACCTTGTGGGGGTTGCTGATACGTTTGTGGAATGGGTTGTGGGTTGGCCGCAGGGGCTGCCTATGGCAGGTAATAAGCAAGTTGGGCTTGAGAGGACACAGGGGCTGGTGCAGCCTGTGGGTGGTAATATGGTTGAGGTGCGACCGGGGGGGCGTAAGCGGGGGATGCATGACCAAAGCACTGAGGTGGACATGAGGGTCCGTGGGAATGGTGGTGATGTGCCATGGGAGCATACGAAGTGGTTGCTCTGGATTGAGATGTAGCCCGTGAAAGGTCAAGGCCATGGCTAGGACGTGCTATGGAAAAGGATTGAGGATGCGAGGCAATACGGCCAATGATGCCATCTATGGCATGGGATGCCCCCAGCACATCGTGTTGGGAGGAATCGCCATGAGGGGCGTCAGGTATGATGGAATACAGATAACTCGACTGGGCATAAATAAGGTCAAATTGTTGGGCTTTGAGGATGGCCTCTTCTTCGGACTAGGGTCGTTCGGATGCCACATCCTTGGGAATGACAGGAAGGAGGGATTTTAGAAACCAATCTAAGAAGATACAGTCGTCTAACTTGATTTTGCAGAGGCTGCGGCGTTGATGCCACTCATGAATGTGGTCAGTGATGTGGGTAGCCGTGTTCTGTCTACAAGACAGTAGGATCTCAACTCCCGCGTCATAGCAGATAGGTAACTGGAAGAATTGTAGGAAAGTCAAGGAAAGGGAAGTAAAGGTGGCATGGGTCCCATGGGGCTGCTCGATGTACCACTTAGCTGCAGAGCCAATGAGGGTGCGCTATAATAGACGGAGGCAGACAGGGTCATCCACTGTGGAGTTGGAGGAACACCATAGATGGAAGGACATAATATGGTTCTGGGGGTCTTCACCTGCCTTGCCCTCAAACTTAGGGATGTCGGAGGGGAGCTTGGTGGGCATGTGAGGCCACGCAGGGTCGTGTCTGATGGGATTGTTAGTCAGTCTAGCTAGGTTAGGAAGGTTGAGACTAACCATGAATGGCAAACTAGTAGAATCATGTGACATACTAGCGGTTGTGACCATGTTGGGGCCAATGCCCCCAAGTGGAGGGGTTGGGTTAGGGATGTTTCCCCCAAGGGGAGGAACGAAAGTGGTATGGGACGGTCCTGCACCGCCAAGGGTAGTGTGAGCCACTGATGGAGTGGGGATAGGTATGCCAGCTACTGGAATGGGTGCAGTGATCGGAATGGTAGATGTTGTTGAATATTGTAACTTCAAAGAATATTATATTTGTACTTTATTATTCCGGAGATGTTTCATTCCTCCGAGGTAACCCTATCATGTATCTGGAGATGTTTATTCCTCCAGGGGTTTGTATTAACTAGGGTTATTAGACCCACCATGTGTGGGTCGGCCCTGCAGTTATATTTTAGGGGTTATTAGACTTCTCCAGGTGAGGTCGGCCCCATTAGGTCTTTTAGTCAGTTGGGAGTCAAGTATAAATAGAGGAGGTGAACTCCTCATTAGATCATTCACTCACTTGTGGAAGAGTGCGCACTAGTTGAGGAGATCTGCTAAGGAGTCAAGGAGAAGGAGCACATCTTGTATTTTGGTTGATCATCTTATTGAGGAAAGCTTTGCTGGGTTTTCTACCCCATGAGGGTTTCCCAGGGTATATTGTGTGTCTATCTTGTGATTGTGTTTCTTTCAGAGATCTTGTTTGTCTATTTGGTTTAAACTTAACATGGTATTAGAGCTAGACTGAATAGGACATCCTTCACAAGGTAAGAATACCTCTTTCTCTCTCTTTGGTGAAGTTAGGGTTTTCATCCCAAAGTTGGTATTATTGATTTTTGGTTGCATGGCTGGATAGCTCTCATCAATACCTTTCTTTTGAGCCATAGATCGAACTTTTTGGTTGGGTAGAACTTCGGGAAATTCAAACCCTAATTCTACCAAAAGTGCGATACGTCAGATTTTGGTTTCAGAAAAAAGTTGTAATTTTTTATTTCTGATTACATGGCTGGATAGATCTTCTCAAGAGCATTCTTTTGAGCTATAGATCGAACTTTTTGGTTGGATAGAACTCCGGGAAAGTCAAACCCTAATTCTACCAAAAGTGCGATAAAATTCTGTTCCAGATTCCGGAAAAGTGAAAAGTAACTTCCCAGGTAAGTCTACTCTGTCTCTTGGACTCCCCCAAGAGAATATGGCTCCAAATACTAAGCTTGAAGACAAGCTAGAAGGCATAGAGAATTTCCGGGCATGGAAATACAGAATTGGTCTCATTCTTGAGGAGAATGATCTTGCTCATTATATCAAGGAGGAAGTTGCAGAACCAGAAGAAGATGAAGCCAAAGAAAAACACAGGAAGGACCTAATTAGGGAAAAGAGAATCATAGCTGATTCCATTAAAGACCACTTGATTCCCCAAGTGTCTTCCAAGAAGACTCCAAAGGAAATGTATGATGCCCTAGGAAGAATGTATGAAGGAAAGAACATCAACAGAAAGATGAATCTAAGGACTTAGTTGAAAAGTACCAAGATGCACAAAGGAGAATCCATTCAAGACTACTTCTCAAGAGTATCTCTAATCAAAGAACAACTAGATGCCATTGGTGATACTCTTGATGAAGATGAACTTGTGATGACAGCTCTAAATGGTCTCACTAGACCTTGGGAGTCATTCATTCAAACTATGTGTGCCAGAAAAGAAAGTATGAAGTTTGATGTAGTATGGGAAGATTGTGTTCAAGAGGAGGCTAGGGTTGCCAACAGAGAAGCACTTCTCAAAGAGGATGACCAAGCTTTGGCCACCCACACCAAAAGAGGAAAGAGAGGCTACTTCAAGAAAGTGAACCACAAAAGGCCTCAACCCTCTCATAGATTCAAAAAGAAAGGGGGAGACATCTCCACAGTCCAATGCTTCAATTGTCTCAAGCTAGGACACTATGCCAGAGACTGTACCCTACCAGAGAAGAAGAAGAAAAGGTTTGTTCACAAAAGACATCATGCTCATATGGCAGAAGATGACAGTGAAGAAGAAGAAGAAGAAGAAGAAGAAGTGGAGGAAAGGCCTCAAAAGAAAAGATCTAAAGTAAAGAAAGAAGAACCAAAAGAATATGTACTATTTTCTGCTCTCTCTGGATCTGTGTCCCCTGGTGAAGGCACTTGGCTCATTGACAGTGGTGCTTCAAAGCACATGACAGGTCATAAGGAAACTCTCTCCAAGATTGAAGAGAAGTCTTCACCCCAGAAGGTATCTCTAGGAGATGATTATCAATATCCCATCAAGGGAATTGGTGAAGCAAGCTACAAGCTTGATTCAGGAACACCTTTGAAGATGAAAGAAATTTTATATGTCCCAGGTTTAAAGAAGAATCTACTTTCTATCTCAGCACTAGACAAGAAAGGCTTTAGAGTAGCCTTCATAGATGGTCAAGTACTCATGTGGACCAAAGGAAAATCAATCAAAGATGCAATTGTCATTGGTGAAGAAGAAGGAGGACTTTATAAACTCAAGGGTCATCCAGAATCTACCCTTGCTCATGAAGTTTCTAGTCCCAGTGAGCTATGGCATAGAAGACTAGCTCACATTAACTATAAAGCTTTACCATATGTGAGTAAGATGGTTATAGGTTTGCCAAACTTGAAGGTTGATCATGATGGCTCATGTAAAGGATGCAAGAAAGGGAAGAATATCAAGAATCCCTTTCCGAAAAGTGAAACAAAGACTAAGGGTTCTCTAGAGCTAATACACTCAGATGTATGTGGACCTATGCCTACCACATCTCTAAGTGGGTTTGAATACTATCTCTCTTTCATTGATGACTATTCAAGAAAAACTTGGATATACTTCCTAAAGGGTAAGAATGAAGTCTTTGGAAAATTCAAAGAGTTCAAGGCTCTAATAGAAAACCTCTCAGACAAGAAAATCAAGATTCTCAGAACAGATAATGGTGGAGAATATACTTCAAAGGAATTTGAAGAGTTCTGTAAAGAAGCTGGAATCAAAAGGGAACTAACCACTCCTTACAATCCCCAACAAAATGGGGTAGCTGAGAGGAAAAATAGAACCATCATGGAAGCTGTAAAGACTATGATACATGATCAAGACCTTCCCATGTATCTATGGGCTGAAGCAGCCAAGACAGCAGTATATGTTCAAAATAGACTATCTCATAGTGCTCTTGACTTCAAAACTCCAGAAGAAGTCTTTACAGGAAAGAAGCCTGAGGTAAGTCATCTCAACATATTTGGGTGTCCTGTGTACATCCACATTCCAAAAGAAAAGAGATCCAAATTGGATCCCTCAGGTAAGAAGGGAATGTTTGTTGGTTATTGTGAAACTTCCAAAGCCTTCAGAATCTACATACCAGGTTTCCATCATATAGAAATAAGTAGAGATGTTACCTTCGATGAGGAAGCAGCCCTCAAGAAATCTAGAAAGTGTCAACTTGAAGAAGTTTATGAAGAAGATACATCTCCCAGAATCTCAGAGAATGCTCACATTCCTGAAGAGGACATACCAGAGGATCATGACATGCTGGAACCACAAGAACCTCCTGTTGCAGAATTGTCTAGGAAAAGAAGACCAGCATGGGCTAGAGATATTATTCAAGGAGCAGAAAGATATGGTGCTCCTGAAGGCTCCACTAGAGAAAGAAAGAAACCAAAGCTAGTATCCAACTATATGGCCCTGATGTGTGATCTTATGGATCAACTACCTACCAGCTATGAAGAGGCAGCTCAAAAGAAAGAATGGGTAGAAGCAATGACTGAAGAATATCAGTCAATAATGAAAAATGATGTTTGGGATATAGTTCCCAAACCAAAAGACAAAAGTGTGGTTTCTTCCAAATGGATCTTTAAAATAAAACATGCTGCGGATGGAAGTATTGAAAAATACAAAGCAAGATTTGTAGCCAGAGGTTTCTCTCAGAAGGAGGGAATTGACTATGAAGAAACATTTGCACCAGTTGCTAGGTATACTTCAATTAGAACTATCATGGCTCTTGCATCCATGATGAAGTGGAAACTACATCAAATGGATGCTAAGACAGCTTTTCTGAATGGTGTAATTGAAGAAGAAGTATACATAGAGCAACCACAAGGGTTTGAGGTAAATGACGGAAGGACTCATGTATGCAAACTGAAAAAGGCATTATATGGGTTGAAACAAGCTCCCAGAGCTTGGTACGGAAGGATTGACAATTTCTTAACTAGCATGGGCTTTACCAAAAGTAAAGCTGACCCAAACCTTTATCTCAAGGTGATGGATGATGAACCAGTTATACTTTTATTATATGTAGATGATCTATTTCTAACTGGAAATGAGAAACAAATCATTGAAAGCAAGAAGAAGCTTTCTTCAGAATTCGAGATGAAAGATCTCGGATTGATGCACTACTTCTTAGGATTAGAAGTGTGGCAAGAACCAAGAGGAATCTTTCTGAATCAAGGTAAGTATACTGTGGAAATTCTGAAAAGATTTGATATGTTGGAGTGTAAACCCATGGCCACTCCCATGGACTCCAACTTAAAGATTTTGGTTAATGACTCATCAGAATTAGTGGACCTAACTTTATATAGACAGATCATTGGGTCACTAATGTACTTAACAAATACTAGGCCAGATATATGCTTTGCTATAAATACCCTAAGTCAGTATCTAGTAGAACCCAGAAAGGTTCATCTAATAGCTGCAAAGCATGTAATGAGGTACTTAAAAGGTACATTAGATTTTGGTCTACTCTATGATGGAAGTCATGAACTCAAGTTGCATGGTTACTCAGACTCTGATTGGGCAGGCAGTGTCTCAGACAGAAAAAGTACTTCAGGTGGATGTTATAGCCTTGGATCTGCCATGATCTCTTGGTTCAGCAAGAAACAATCCAGTGTGGCCCTCAGCTCTGCTGAGGCAGAATACATAGCTGCTTGCTCTGCCAGCTGTGAAGCTGTATGGCTTCGGAAACTGTTATCTGGAGTGTTTGACTTAGAAATGGATCCCACTATGATTATGTGTGATAATCAAAGCTGCATCAAGATGACAGAAAATCCTGTGTTCCATGATAAGTCAAAACACATAGAGATCCGATACTTCTATATTCGAGATATGGTGCAGAAAGGAGCTATCAAGCTTGAGTACGTGAGCACTGAAGATCAAATTGCTGATATCCTTACCAAACCACTGTCTCGTGTGAAATTTGAATACTTTCGAGACAAGCTTGGTGTAGTTCAAAAGGACTCTCCTAGAAAGGGGGAGTAGCATGATTCCTGATGACAAGCAAGTCTCATCAATAATGAGACTTCACCTAGTCACTTAGAAATAGTTAGATTTAGGACTATTTTATTTTCATTTAGTTTTACTCATACATGATTTTGATGATAGATGTATTAGTGAGAATACATGCTAGATGTATACATGCTTTTGATGTTAGATGTATACATGATTTTGATGATAGATGTATTAGTGAGAATACATGCTAGATGTATACATGATTTTGATATTAGATGTATACATGATTTGATGATAGATGTATTAGTGAGAATACATGCTAGATGTATACATGCTTTTGATGTTAGATGTATACATGATTTTGATGATAGATGTATTAGTGAGAATACATGCTAGATGTATACATGCTTTTGATGTTAGATGTATACATGATTTTGATGATAGATGTATTAGTGAGAATACATGCTAGATATATACATGCTTTTGATGTTAGATGTATACATGATTTGATGATAGATGTATTAGTGAGAATACATGCTTTTGATGACAGATGTATACATGCTTTTAGATGTATTAGTAAGAATACATGCTTTTGATGTATGATGTATACATGCTGTTGATGCTAGATATTGATTATGTACTTGTATGGATGAGGATACTTGTACTTGTATTGATGAGAATACAGATTGAGGGGATTGGATCATCCCTGGACTTTCAGTCCTAAAGAGAGCCGTAGACGTGAGGTCTCCGAGAATGAAGTCCGTAGTGGACAGTTGAGGGGATTGGATCATCCCTGGACTTTCAGTCCTAAAGAGAGCCGTAGATGTGAGGTCTCCGAGAATGAAGTCCTTAGTGGACAGTTGAGGGGATTGGATCATCCCTGGACTTTCAGTCCTAAAGAGAGCCGTAGACGTGAGGTCTCCGAGAATGAAGTCCTTAGTGGACAGTTGAGGGGATTGGATCATCCCTGGACTTTCAGTCCTAAAGAGAACCGTAGACTGGGTCTCCGATAATGAAGTCCTGAATGAACAGGTAGGGGATTGTATCGTCCCCGGACTGAGGTCCCAAAATAGAACCGTAGACTGGGTCTCCGATAAATGAAGTCCTGAATGAACAGGTAGGGGATTGTATCGTCCCCGGACTAAGGTCCCAGAATAGAACCGTAGACTGGGTCTCCGATAATGAAGTCCTGAATGAACAGGTAGGGGATTGCATCGTCCCCGGACTGAGGTCCCAGAATAGAACCGTAGACTGGGTCTCCGATAAATGAAGTCCTGAATGAACAGGTAGGGGATTGTATCGTCCCCGGACTAAGGTCCCAGAATAGAACCGTAGACTGGGTCTCCGATAATGAAGTCCTGAATGAACAAGTAGGGGATTGCATCGTCCCCGGACTGAGGTCCCAGAATAGAACCGTAGACTGGGTCTCCGATAAATGAAGTCCTGAATGAACAGGTAGGGGATTGTATCGTCCCCGGACTGAGGTCCCAGAATAGAACCGTAGACTGGGTCTTCAAAAAATGAAGTCCTGAATGAACAGGCAAGGGATTGCATCGTCCCCGGACTGAGGTCCCAGAATTGATCCGTAGACTGAAGTCTCCGAGAACTGAAGATTGGATTGTATCATCCATGGACCTATGTCCTAAAAGGAGCAGGATTGATCATCCTAGGAATATGATCGTGTGATGACGATGCTGATGATCGTGTGATGACGATGCTGATGATCGTGTGATGACGATGCTGAAGATCGTGTGATGACGATGCTGATGATCGTGTGATGACGATGCTGAAGATCGTGTGATGACGATGCTGATGATCGTGTGATGACGATGCTAATGATCGTGTGATGACGATGCTGATGATCGTGTGATGATGATGCTGAAGATCGTGTGATGACGATGCTGAAGATCGTGTGATGATGATGCTGATGATCGTGTGATGACGATGTTGATGATCGTGTGATGACGATGCTGATGATCGTGTGATGACGATGCTGATGACGATGCTGATGATCGTATGATGACGATGCTGATGATCGTATGATGACGATGCTGATGACGATGCCGATGAGCGGATTGATATCGACACTGTTGACATTGATGTTCCAGTAACTGGTTGAGTTACTGATGAAGATGAATTGAAGAAAGCTTCCGATGATTTATAGATGTATCATATATGATGACTCCTTGCTCTTGCAGATGTTGTTATAATATCCTTCTTGTTAAGGGGGAGTGTTGAATATTGTAACTTCAAAGAATATTATATTTGTACTTTATTATTCCGGAGATGTTTCATTCCTCTGAGGTAACCCTATCATGTATCTGGAGATGTTTATTCCTCCAGGGGTTTGTATTAACTAGGTTTATTAGACCCACCATGTGTGGGTCGGCTCTGCAGTTATATTTTAGGGGTTATTAGACTTCTCCAGGTGAGGTCGGCCCCATTAGGTCTTTTAGTCAGTTGGGAGTCAAGTATAAATAGAGGAGGTGAACTCCTCATTAGATCATTCACTCACTTGTGGAAGAGTGCGCACTAGTTGAGGAGATCTGCTAAGGAGTCAAGGAGAAGGAGCACATCTTGTATTTTGGTTGATCATCTTATTGAGGAAAGCTTTGCTGGGTTTTCTACCCCATGAGGGTTTCCCAGGGTATATTGTGTGTCTATCTTGTGATTGTGTTTCTTTCAGAGATCTTGTTTGTCTATTTGGTTTAAACTTAACAGATGTGGGCCCCATCGAGGGCATACCCAAAGTAGGTGTGGTAGCTGGTGTGGTGGTGGATGCTCCTCAAATGGTCCCTACAAAGAAAGGGGTGGAAGTCATGCTAGCCATGGGGCTGACCGGTGCAGTGTAAGTGGGTTTCTCGGACTCTGCCTCAGAATCAGAGGTAAAATAAGGGGCATCTAGATCAGGTGACGGAGTTCTATGCTGTTGATGAGTGGATTCAAGTGACAAAGCTCGAGATCTATGATGAGTGGTATCAAGTGATGAATATCTATGTCTATGACGGGTGATTTCAAGTGAACCGTGCTGTGGGGGCTCGCCCCGGAGGCACCGAGAATGTCTCGGGGACTCAATGGTGACAGATGGTGTCAAATATCTGGGGGTTGTGTTGAGTGAAAAACAACTCAAAAACCCTAATGTAACCGAATGTGCAGAAGGAGAGCGCAAAAAATATGGCACTCAGGCCAACAACCAACTCAAAACACTTACTGTAACAGTTGTGCTACAATAAGCGGAGTATCAACAGAAATGGTCAGAATACCAACAAGCAGCAGGTTTCCTAAAAAAATAAAAATAGTGGACTCGCTAGACCAAAAGGAGGTAAGGGAGCATGCAAACACCTAGCTAAATAGTATTCTGACTCATCTAGACATATCCTCTGCAAGGTGATGAAATGCAAGTCAGACAATATGGATAGTAGAGCCAAGTTGCTAAAGATATCCCCCTACTGGGAGGGACACCGGGTAGTCAATCCTAGAAGAAAAGCAACTAAGATACCCCGTTCATGACACGTTCGGTTGGGTGAATCTGTCGTTTGGTTCTATCACCGCTGTATCCCCATACGGATGATACACCGAGAACTGTGAAAGGTATCCTTCGGTTATTGAATGGATTGCGGTATTCCACTCAGGCTTCCGGAACCAGTTTGGCGACTTCAACCCTCTTGGGGGAGAGGCCTTCCCGATAAATTGGTTTTAAACCGTG
This sequence comes from Larix kaempferi, assembly GCA_027924585.1. Classification (NCBI taxonomy): domain Eukaryota; kingdom Viridiplantae; phylum Streptophyta; class Pinopsida; order Pinales; family Pinaceae; genus Larix; species Larix kaempferi. The sequence goes on along the minus strand of BSBM01001242.1, from coordinate 608,469 downwards.
TCAAAAAATATTAGGGGATTTTGGTTCCCTAATGGACAACAACTATGTCTCAAGTGTAAGCAACCGAGGGGTGTTATTTGGATGCCTATCCCCCCGATCCTACCTAACTACAAAAATTCTTATGTGTTCCCCAAGTGGGGTTATAATGTTGGTTGTGTTAAGTAGTATTTTAGGGCTCACTTGAATTAGGTGACAGAGTGTGTGCGTGTGAGATGATGAACCCAAGTAAAAGTGCCACCGGGTGGGAAACTTTCCAACTAAAAATAACAATGCAGAAATTAAACTTTGAAATGCAAAATTTTCTCTTTTCACTTAAAATGCAGAAATTTAAAAAAATAACTGTAGGGAAGTATGGCTGCAGATAGGACAAATGGCTGTGCAGGTGCAGAAAATATTGCAGCAAAGTGCTGAGTTCAAAACAGTGAAAAAAGTGTAGAAAATAGACTGCGGGTCTGTGGCAAATCTGAGCGGTCGGATTGCAGGAAACAGCGCAACAGTCGCGGACGGGTTGCGAGATTTTGGCCGAAAGACGCAGTCGGACCACGGGAAAAGGGTCGAAAGTCGCAAGCGGGTTGCAGAAAAATGGCTGAAAGCCGTAGGCGGGACGCGGGAAAAAGGCCGAAAGACACAGGCAGGTTGCAGGAAAATGGCTGAAAGCCGCAAGCGGGACGTGGGAAAAATGCCTAAAGACGCAGGCGGGTTGCAGGAAAATGGCTGAAAGCTGCAAGCGGGACGCGGGAAAAAGGCCTAAAGACGCAGGCGGGTTGCAGGAAAACGGCTGAAAGCCGCAAGCAGGACGCGGGAAAAAGGCCGAAAGACGCAGGCGGGTTGCAGAAAAATGGCTGAAAGCCGCAAGCGGGACGCGGGAAAAAGGATGAAAGACGCAGGCGGGTTGCAGAAAAATGGTTGAAAGCTGCAGACGGCCCGCGTAAAAATGGGTTAACAACCGCGGTCGGATCGTATGAAACAAGCTGATAGCCGCAATCAGATCGTAGGTAACAGACTAGAAACGACCAGTAGGTCGCCGAAAATAGTCTGAGAGCCGCGGTCGGATCACAGGTAAATGCCTAAAAGACACGGTTGGAATGCAACTACAGGGGGCAAAAGACGTGGTTTACGGCATCCGAAAGGGACAGCCAAAAGGAAAAAACAGAAAAATATTGCAGAAAATTAAAAATGTTTAAAACTTTAAAACTATAACCAGAAATTCAAAGGAACACAAGGGGAGTCGCCAAAACTATAGCTAGGGTTTTCACCCTAGCTTGTGCAAATGAGAACCTACTAAGGAGAAGGGACTTCTTAGTAGCAGTTCAGAAAATACAGTAAATGAAAGACAGTTCAGTAAAATAGTAACTACTCTAAACATGTGCATAAAACAGAAAAGACAAGATAATAAAAATGGTTGTTGTATTGATTATACCTCCAATGTGAAGGTTGGTGAAGCCTTTGCAGCAGTCCAAGAGGGTTGCTTCCAAGCTCCAGTTTTGTTCCTTTCTCTTTCTCCAAAGGGGTTTGGAAATGGGCCAAAGGGGCACTCAAATGTGTAAGTAGCTCGAAGGTGAGCTAGGGTTTCAGGAGTGATTTTGGCAGAGTAAGGGTGTGTTTGACTGTGGATATGAAATGAGGGGCCTCCATCACCTATTTATAGGTTTTTAGTGGGGGAGTGCTGGCCCATGGTTTTGGGCACCATATGGTTTAGGTTAGCTGTATAGGGTTTTTGCTTCATTTTTCCCTCTTTTTCCTCTTTTTTGTATTTTTTTTTATTCCCTTTTTAGAGGGTTTTTGCTATTTTGGAGGAATTTTGGGGGGAAAAGGGGTTTTTTTGGCCTTTCGGAGGCTTTTTAATGGGTTTTTAAGGTTTTGGAGGAAAATATGGTAGGAAATATGGACAAATGAGTCATGTAATGGGGTAGATGAGGTAGTGAGCACTTTTTGGGAGTTAACAAGGATTCAGACGGATATTGTACCGTCTGCATCTGAGAAATATGGTCGTCAGATGATCGATGTGGAACTCACGCTACTTTGAATGAGCAGGGAGATCGTCCAAGTAAGGTTCCACAAAGTCCTTAATATCGTGGAAAGCGTATGACATAGCCCGCTGGAACGTGGCACCAGCATTTTAAGGCCAAATGGGATTTGCGATTAGCGAATGTACCCCATGGGTAGATGAAATCCGTCTTATGCTGATCGGCTGGGTTGATCTCGATTTGGTTGTAACTGAAAAAGTCATCCATGAATGAAAAGATAACGCTTCTGGCACAGTTGTCGATGATTTGGTCAATGAGAGGGGTCAGGTAGTTGTCTTTTGGACATGCCCGATTAAGTTCCCGATAATCAACACAGACGCGAATGGTGCCCTGCTTTTTGTTCATAGGAACGACATTCGAGACCCAATCCGTTAATGGGACGGGATAGATAAAGCCATCCTTTAAGAGCTTCTCAATTTCTGCCTTTATTGTCGTAGTTTTTCGGGGGTGTATTGGTCGCAACTTTTGGCGCACAGGCTTGATGTTGGGATAGGTTCTTATCTCGTGAGAGACAATCGCGGGGTCTATCCCAGGAATCTCCTCATAGGACCAAGTGAAAACATCTCTAAATCGCTTGAATAAGGTCGTGCCAATAGCGATTTCTTCAAGGGAACACTTCTGGCCTATGCAAATGTGTTCCACTATACCTGGTTTCACCGAGATGTCTACCGTAGTGGTTGGCTCAATGTTAGCCAAGTTACCCTCCGAGTCTGTAGAACATGTGAGGATGGGCAAATGAGTGGATGGGTAGATATCCGCTGAAAAGAGGGTATGTATGTTATTCTCTATGTAATCCCATGGTGGAAGAAAAGATGACCTGTGATGAAGATCATCCCATGGACCGTCGTCTACATTCATTACTTCCATGATGGACTCGTCTGAATGAAAAGTCCAAAGTAATAGATCAGGTAGAGAGGATGTCCGTCGTAGAGAACATGAAGGAGAAACCATGGATGAATGGTCCTCCAGCGCTGTTTGGATTGCCTCGCGTTCAACGAGTGAAAGAGGCATCATGTCTCCAAACAGATGTGTTGTGGCTTCATCAGGTACAAGCCAAGCATCGTTGGAGTGAGATAAAATCTCTGTAGAGATCATGTCCACCGTCTCGACATGATTAGGGGGGTCCATCGATGGATCAACTCCCATGAGAGATGAATCTTTCAATAGGCCAACCCCTACACTCTCATACTGTTTTGCCATCTGTCCGATGGAAGGAATATGGTCACCAGGATGAGTAGTGGATTCTGGTGTACAAAAATCAAGTTGGTCGATAGTAACAATTCGTCCCTGGTGGGGGAACTGTACTATGCGGAAGACTGAAGAGGCTACCGCCTGCATGGTGTAAAACCAATTGCGACCAAGTAAGATATTATAATCTAGCAGGGCCGAGACCACTTCCACGTTAATGGTTACAGTCTTTCCACCTAACTGAACTGCAAGAGCTTGTAAGAGCCCATGAGGTTGAAAGCCATGGTCGTCGAACGCTTTCAACGTGGTAGGAGATCGATTCAATTTGGGAGAACCGATGGTTCTCCAGTAGGTGATTGACATGACAGAGGTAGAGGCACCTTAGTCTAGAAGGGTGCGATGGACCATCTTCCCAGTAATGTTCGCAGTAACTTGGAATGCGAGTTGGTGTGAGAGCCTCGACTTAAGGTTGTCAAGTCGGAACATGATGGTGTTCGAGGAATCCGGGTCAACTGCACTAATGGCGGCGAGGAGAGTTTTGCGTTGATTGGGACAATTCTGCAAAACTTCCAAGGTAGACATGGCACAAGGAGCCTAGGCCAAGTCTTCGACGATATTGTAATTCCGTGTCGCGCAAGCATTAGGATTGAAAACAGATTTTCGAATCGTGCTCTTGGGCGGACGCAATATCAAATCCAAAAATGGCTTCTCAATGGTAAGAGAAGTCGAAGGTACAGTGACATCAGGCAAAGAGTCGAAAGTTTTTTCAATATTACTTCCAGTGGGTTCCTTCGAAGGGACTTGTTCGTAGGATCGCACGCGAGTATTCAAATTAATCGTCTCATTACGCAACATGAGAACATGCGCGGTATTGGATGAGTCCCCTTGGGCTGAGGGGGTTTGAGCAACTAGCTGTTGGTTTTGAGCGGGAAACGGATCATTGAGGACTGCGGGAGTTGGTTTACCCCTAAGAAACTTTTGAACTTCATCTCTATGGGAACACTCCTTCGAGAAATGGTCATCTCCGCACAGTAAACAAGGATATTTCAGTTTATGTTTCTGCTTGGTGTCTTCAAGAGTGCTCTTTAGGTCCTGCTGGGTAGTAGATTTCTTGGATTTTCCTTTGTTCTTCTTTTTACCGTTAAAATTCTGAAATGAAGTTGATTGAATAGAATTCACCTCTTCAGTTATAGCAGGAGTAGTAGAATTGGCAGTTTTGTGGCCAGCCGGAGTTGGGTTGGATGATCCAACAGTGCTAGCAATGGGCTGGGTGTTAAGGGAACCAATGATTCCATCACCTTGGGGTCCCTTATGTGGTTTCATGGAATCATTAACGTCCCTGGGTGCATCAGGAAAAATGTTGAACAGAGTGTCGGACTGAGTGTATACTAAGTCTGGGCACTCGCAATGGCTTGTTCTTTGGTGACAGCACCTCTCATGGCAACATCTTTTGCTATGATAGGAAGGAGTGTGTTAGGAACCCATGTCTTTACTTTGTTAGTATGTTGTTGTTGGACGCATATGCTTTGTAAGTCATCCCGTAGTATTTGTTGATCAATAGTTTGTGTTATTGTTGTTGGCGCATATACTTTGTAAGTCACCCGTAGTATTGTTGATCCATAGTTTGTAACGGCCCATGGTTTTGACCCATAGTATGGGCGCCTAGAATTAGTATATAAGTGTGTGTTGAGACCTATGAAGGCACGGTGAAGTTAATTGTATTGAGTTTGCTCAAAGGAGGTTGCCCCCTCGAAGTGGCCTGTGATCAATATAAAAGTGATTCTGAGTTCTGTCATTTTTGCTATTCCGCATATTCTTGTTAATTAATTGTTGTAGGTGCATCACATCTGGTATCAGAGCACTTTCTTGGGCTCGCTGGGTGAAATTTTTGCCAAATTTGTTTTTCGCATCTGTTGCAGGTTCGGATTTGGGAATTATCCCTATCTGCTTAACTGTGGGAAGTACTTGGGCATAAGCCCTAAAACTCATTGTGAGGAGTACCACAGGAACCCCGAAGTAGCTGGCCCATTGAGAGGACCTGTCAGCGAAAAGGGAAACGACCCCTACCTGATTGACTAGTTCCCACCCGTGAGGTAAACCAAGAGTTGTCATTTGTGGCAAAGAGGTTATCAGTTTCACCTGAGCCGTGGAGTGAGGGGTACTGCCCCAATAAGCAAGCTGTCAAACAGCATTGGTGGCCGAGTGAACCCCCTGAACTGTTAGGAAGCCGCACATACCTGGGGTCCATATCTACTTTCAGCTGAACTATTCTCGATCACTGCTGCGCCGTTTCAGATCCATTTTGCAAGCCATTCCAGATTCAGCCATTTTCAATCCATTCGGCATTGTTCCAGATCCCTTTCGAGCCGTAACCACTCCAGTCTGGAAAAAAAAAAGTATTAAGTTTTTTCTCCATATCTCCCTTATTTTCACTCTGTTTCCCTTGAAATTTTCGGGGAACCCCTGTCATCCCATTCTGCATATTTCAGTCCTGAGGACCCTATCCCCAATTCCCCTTCCCAAAGCCCGAAATCCCACATTTGTCTATTTTTAGGGTTTGCCATAACTTCTCAGATTTCACCCAATCACCTTCAAATTTTACCACAGAGTTCCTTTTCTGAATTCTGCTTCTTTGTTCCCCTCTGCCAAATTTTCCCATTCTTTCACCCCGCTTCTGAAATCCTCATTTTTGCTTCCCTATCTATCCAACAGTGTCCAAAACCTAGTCAAACCCCAATTACCCTTCTGATTTTTTCCCAAGTCCAGATTTTCCTTTACTGAAGTAGTTTCTATTTTTGAAAAAAAAAAATCCCTGGTTATGGTTGTCACCCGTGCAGGAGCAAAAACCATGGAGGACGCACTTGCAGCCATCCAAGCCAAACTCCAGGATCTGGATGAAAAATTTCTCGGTCTCCATTTTGAACATTCAGCTATGAACAACAAATGGCAGTTGGAGTCTTCAGCAGACAATGGGTTCTCTTCTTCCAGCAATTTTTGTGGTCCGAAGCTTGAGTTTCCTTGCTTCAATGGTACCGATCCAACTGGATGGATCTATTGTGCAGAATAGTATTTCAGTCTGCATAATACTTTTGATGTCAACAAAGTTCCATTGGCATCCTTTCATTTGGAACAGAAAGCTCTTCAATGGTACCGTTGGTACATCAAGGCTCATCCAGAGCCCAAATGGCCAAACTTTTGCCAGCTCCTTTTGCAACGATTTGGTCCTAGTGCTTTTGATGACTTCATAGGAGCCCTCACTAAACTTCTCCAAACTGGCACTGTGAGAGAGTATCAAACTGAATTTGAGAATCTAGCCCACCACACCGAAGGATTGTCTGATGACTTTTAAGGGAGTTGTTTTATCAGTTGTCTAAAGGATGCCATCCACTCTGAGGTCAAAATGTTCTGTCCCAACACAATGATGGAAGCACTAGGGTTGGCTAAGTTGGAAAAAGACAAGATTGCAGCCCAACAACGCTCCAAGCCCACTTTTGTTCCCTTTCGAAATATGGGTTCTCAGCGACCACCTATACTGCAGGCTCCTCGACCGACTCCTATCAAGCGTTTGTCTGAAATAGAGATGCAAGCACGCAGAGAAAAGGGGCTTTGCTATAATTGTGATGAGAAATTCACTCGGGGACATAGATGTGTTCAGCAAAAGCTCTATCTCTTGGATGTGGAGTCTCCGCCTGCCTCTGAAATTGGTGACGAATATCTAGAAACACTGGATGCTCCGGTCGACATTGATGCCCTATCGCTACCCATTTCACCAAAAAATGGAGATTGAAATGCTCGTTCGGGACTTATTGAAGCAAGGTATTATTCGCCCAAGCACTAGTTCCTTTTCTTCTCCAGTTATTCTTGTCCGCAAAAAAGATGGGTCATGGCGCCTCTGCATTGACTTCCGAGCACTTAATCACCTCACCATCAAGGATAAGTTTCCAATTCCTGTTGTTGATGAGCTTCTGGATGAGCTTCACGGGGCTCACTTTTTCTCCAAGTTGGATCTTCGTTCTGGGTATCATCAAATTCAGGTTCATGAGGATGATATCCCTAGAATAGCTTTCCTCACACATGATGGCCATTATGAGTTTTTAGTCATGCCCTTTGGCCTCACTAATGCTCCTTCCACATTCCAGGACTTAATGAATAAAATATTTCGACCCTACTTGCGGAAATTCATTCTGGTATTCTTTGATGATATCCTCATCTATAGTAAAACATGGGATGAACATCTCCAGCATTTGGATCTTGTCATGCAACTTTTCTCTGACCATCATCTCCATGCCAAGCAGTCTAAATGTGTTTTTGGACAGAAGGAAGTTGAGTATCTCGGGCACATTATCTCAGCACAAGGGGTTCGCGTGGATCCTGCCAAAATCGATGCCATGAACAATTGGCCGCATCCTCAGACACTCAAGAGCCTTCGTGGTTTTTTGGGGTTGACTGGCTACTACCACAAGTTTGCCAAGGATTATGGGAAGATTGCAGCTCCGTTAACTGCTCTATTGAAAAAGGATGCCTTCACATGGACACCTGCTGCTCAGTGTGCATTTGACAAACTAAAACAAGCTATGTGTACTACACCTGTGCTAGCTATGCCCGATTTTTCCAAGCCCTTCACTATTGAGAGTGATGATTGCGGCAATGGACTTGGTGTTGTTCTCCTTCAAGATGAACACCCCATTGCGTTCACCAGCAAAGCCCTTTCAGGTAAGAATTTAGCTGCCTCTACCTATGAGAAGGAAATGATGGCTATTTTGCATGCAGTACAGAAGTGGCGCCCATACCTCTTAAGGAATCATTTCTGCATCAAGACTGATCACCAGAGTCTGAAATATTTCTTGGACCAGCGTGTCTCCTCCCCAGCACAACAGAAATGGGTTAGAAAACTCATGGGTTATGACTATGAGATCACTTACAAGAAGGGTAAAGACAATATTGTGGCAGATGCTCTTTCTCGCACATTTGATGCCCAAGGTTCTCTTTCAGCTATTTCTATGCCTGTTCCAAATTGGTTGCAATCTGTTCAACAGGGTTATGTCAATGACTCCTCCTTATCTCAAATCATCCAACGCTTGACCAACAACCCTTCTGCTGTACCACATTACTCTTGGGATGGTGCTTCTCTACGATACAAGGGTCGTCTGGTGCTTCCCCAGAGCACAAATCTTCAACAGGCTGTCTTCTATGAACTCCATGCTTCTCCATCGGCAGGGCACTCTGGGGTCCTCAAAACGTATGAACGAGCACG